>JASKGM010039922.1:9553-22786 GCA_034509205.1 Ceratonia siliqua
AGAAGCCTGCTCATCCCCCCCCCCCCCCCTCTCACAATTGCCCGCGGACACAAAAGGAAAAGCAGCGGAAATCTTATTCAGGTATAGTCTTAAATTCACTTCTTTTATCATCTGATTGAACAAAAGGTTCCAACTTGTTCACTGGAACCAAACAGCAGCTGAGTTCCTTAACTATTTCGTTTATGCATTAACAAAATCCCCAATTTCCTCACCAATCAAATGTAAGCACAGAGTAAAGGAAAACTAAGGGGATCAGAAACAATAAAAGAAGAAAAACCTGCTCTATTTCGTTTGGACTTTGGCATTTTGTGGTGGTGGTACCTCTCCTTCGCTCTCTGCTTTTCTTCACTGCGACCTCGGAAAACCCTAATAAGTTGGTGTACTTTTACGGAGGGTTTTGCAAGTATATATCTCGGGTTACAACTTAACAGATGATTCGGGTTTGGTTGTAAGACATGCGGGTTTTTTCCCCTTAGTAAAGTTTAAAATTTTAAAAAAATTAAATATAAGTACGAATTTTAATTTTTTATAATTTTTCTACTTATTATTATAAAGTTATGCTTTGAGTGTCAATTTTATTTTTATGTATTTTATTGATTTTTCACATTGAATTTGTGGTGAAGCATGTGACTTTTAAATTTTTTTATCAAAATTTGTGAAATTATTGCTAAATTACTAAAAGTTAAACATATGGAATTACATATGCAAACATTAATCTCATAAATGAAACTATGAGTTTGAAGTGAAATTTTCAAATTTATAACTTTGATAAAAAAAAATTTCTGTTTCCAATTTAATCTTCTTTTTTTCATGATTTTACATATCAAAATTTTATATATTTTCTTGTAAAAAAAACTTAAAACTGCTATTTGATTTTGAATTTATTTTTATCTTAAAAACTTTAGTTGAGCTTATTTATGATTTTATATAATATTTTAGGTCTCCTTTACATAAACCTCGTTTTGTCTTTGATAAACAAAAAATTTTGTCAAAACAGGGAAAACAAGGAAAATTAAAAATTCTATTAGAAAAAAAGCCTTTAAAGAACATTTTCGGATAAAAGGTTAATAGCTCTTGAGTTTAAACTTGTACAAGCATATAGTATTACTATTATCAATTAAAAATTATAGAGGCAAAATATTATTTTGGTCCTCTATATTTATACTTTATTTTATTTTTGTTCTTTAAATTTGATTTGTTTTATTTTTATCCCTGTATTTTAAAAGTACACCAACTTAATCTCAAGAGATAATACATTTAAATACATTAATGGTTTTCGTCGACAGGCCAAAAAAAATTAGAGTTGATGTGACATGTTGGGGCTTTCGTGGAGAGTAAGAAATTAGAGTTGATGTGATATGTTGGGGCTTACGTGGAGAGTCAATATTTTTTCAGTGAAAACTCTCTCTAACCAAGTATTTAAATGTTGTCTTCTCTCTCATTCAGGCAACCATGACCCCATTATCGTCCTCCATGATTTTTTCATCGTTCTGTCCTCTGAGAAAAGAGAATTGTCTGAAGTGTGTATGTCACTGTCCTTAAAGGATTATTCCGTGCCTCTTGGTGCAAAGGCAGTGATAACAGCTACTCTTCCAATATACAACAGACCATCTAGATGATGTGCACTCAACAGTCATGGAACAAAGAACAGTAGAAGAAGAAGAAACCCAGCAAAAATGTTAGAGAAAAGTAATTAGAAAATAGCTGAGTATGGACTATATCTTCATGTGCATAGGGGCAAATCCATCGAAATCAACACATTCGGAAGCCTTAGCCCAATTTCGTGCGTGCAAGCCTAGTCCACCTCCAAGCCTTTTAACATGCCCATGAAAATAATGATATTTAAAGCCTATAGGAAACTCACTCCTAAGCAATGTGAGATTAATGCCTTTTGAAATATAACAACAATCACCCACATATTTCAAAAGGAAAGAAATAAAAAAACTTATTTTGCTAGGTTTATAACATGAGTGTAAATGCCTCAATATGATATATTTTGGACTATGAACCAAACCTAAAATAAATGAAAATAACCTACAGAGTCAATTATGAAGCTTTTAGCTTCTATGAACCATAAACTCATTATCATAAGTTTAATTTTTCGTTACTCACATTATACCCGCACAATTTCAACTGTTCATCACGGGTTTTGCTCTAATATGTCGTGCACGAGCCTAGGTATTCAAGAGTGCTCTGGAGACTTCGCCACAGGTCTCATAGGAGCGGTCCCACTCCACACTTACATAGGTGACTCCATTAAATGTACACTGCAACTAGTACACTACCCGTAAGGGATATGGAAGTCATTACGAGATTAACTCATCCTCACTTTAAATTGTAGTTTCACACTAATCACACATCATAGAAGGAATTTTAATATTTATAGTGCTATACAGGATCAACAAATGACTTGCTATTACCCATATGAACCTAATTCATGAGATCGCAAATCACATAGGTTGAGTTACTGTCATTAGTTGATCTCTAAATTGGCAATAATCATATTCCCCTTGATGTTTCCAAAATGAATTTTCTTCCTAAAGGTTTAGTCAGAGGATCGGCCAAATTCACTTATGACTTTACAAAATTAATGAATATAACTCCATCTTATTAAAGCTACTTCACCACATTATGTCTCAAACAAATGTGTCTATGTTTACCATTAAATGTTTTATTTTTAGCAATGGCTATTGCCGCTTGGCAATCACAGTGCATAGACACAGAAGGTTTGGTTTCACACCCAACGGAATATCTGCTAAGAAGTTTTTCAACCGCTTAGCTTCATTACCTTCCAATTCCAGAGCTACAAACTCTAAGTCCATTGTAAATTTAGCAATAATTGTTTGTTTGGCATATTTCCAACTTATTGCACCCCTACCTAGGGTGAATACATAACCACTAGTGTCTAATATGAATTTGAGATCCAGTTTGCATCACTGTATCCTTCAAAGACAGTGGAAAATCCACTATATAAAATGTCATAATTTATGGTACCTCTCAAATATTTCATTATTCTGACCAATGTAATCCAATGATCACAGTTGGGATTGAGTATATCTACTCAATTTGCACATAACATATGATATGTCTGGCTGAGTATAATTCATTAAATGCATCAGACTCTCAATAATCTGAACATACTCTAATTGACTAACTGGGTCACCTCGATTTTTTTTTAATTATATTAACATTATAAGGAATACTCACAAGTGTCACATCAAAATTACCAAACTTTTTAAGAAGTTTCTCAACATAGTGATCTTGTGACAACATTATACCACAATCTTTCCTTATGATATGTACACCCAAAATAACATTAGCTTCACCCAAATCTTTCATATCAAAATTAGAAGCAAGGAATTGTTTAGTAAAATTTACTATATCAAAACTAGTACCAAATATTAACATGTCATCCACATATAAACTAATGATTACATATTCACCATCAACGTGGTTAATATAAACACATTTATCCACTCACACTATAAAACAATCATTATTTAAAATTACTTGATCAAATTTCTCATGCCATTATTTTGAAACTTGTTTCAGACCGTATAAAGATTTATGCAATTTACAAACTTTATCTTCAAAACTAGGAACTACACAACCCTCAGGATGTTCTATGTAAGTTTCTTCTTCTAAATCTCCATTTAAAAATACTATTTTAACATCTATTTGATGAATAACAAGTTTATGAATTGAAGCTAGAGCAATTAAAATTCGAATTGAAGAAATTCTAGCTACCAGAGCAAAAGTATCAAAATAGTCAATGTTTTGTTTTTGAGTAAAACCTTTAACAGGCAATTGTGCTTTATATTTATCAATAGAACCATCGATGTTAAGTTTTATTTAAAAAAAATCTATTTACAACCAATTGTTTTGCTCCGGGGGAAAATCAACTGACTCCTAGTTTTATTTTGTAAAATGTAATATATCTCAATTTTAATGGCTTCTTTCTGTAACAAAGAATCAGAAGAAGAAATATCTTCAGAATAAGTTTGAGGATCACTATTAATTAGAAAAGAAGAGTAAAAATCATTTCCAAATGACTTTTCTTTTATAGGCCTTTTGCTCATTCTCAACTCCTCAATAGAGTTTTCTAAATTATCATTATTATTTTGTGCATGACAAATATTAGGTGATTTAGTAATTTTCTCAGAGAGTGGAAAAATGTGTTCAAAGAATTCAGTATTATTTGTCTTAATAATAGTGTTGCAATTAAGAATATCACTGTTTAAAACAAGAAATCTATATGTAGCATTATGTTTAATACAACCAATGAACATACAATCAGAAGTTTTTAAACTTATTTTCCTTTTTTTAGGATCAGGTAAAAGTACCTTAGCTAGACACTCCCCACACTTTTAAATTAGGATAATAACCATTCCATAATGTATACAGATATGCAGATAAAGGACATGCAGATAAAATTGCTTTCCCCCACAAGTTATCAGGAGCATATGAACTAACAAGCATTGCATTCATAATTTCTTTTAAAGTCTTATTTTTTCTTTCACCTACACCATTTGATTCAGGTGAATAGGGAGGTGTTATTTTATGTATTATTCATTCTTTTTCACAATAATCATTAAATATGACATACTCACCACCTCTATCATATTTAACTCTTTTAATTTTTCTATTAAGTTGATTTTCAATTTCAGCCTTATAAGACATGAACACATTAAATGCATCATTTTTATTTATAATTAAATATACTTTAGTATATCTTGAATAATCATCCATAAAGGTTACATAATAACTCTTACCACCTCTAGTCATTGTATGTTTCATGTCCTCTAAATCTATATGTATTGAATCTAATAAATTAGATTCTCTATTAATAGATGCACATGTTTTCTTAGTCAATTTAGTTTTAACACAAATTTCACATTTATTAATATTTGAATTATTAATATTAATAATTAATAATTTATGCATTTTCTTGATATAACTTATACTAACATGGCCTTATTTAGCATGCCACAAATCAATAGAATCAATCAAATAAGCAGAAGGAGATTCATCATTTTTATTGATAATTTCATAAATATTCAATACAAAAAGTCCTTAGTTACAACAACCCTTTTCCATAAATATATTATTCTTAGTCACGACAATTTTGTTAAACTCAAAAGAAGCTTTCACTCAAACTTTTCCCAATAAGGCTACAGAAACAAGATTAGCTCTTATAGTGGGTACATGAAGAACATCGCTCAATACCAAGATCTTACCATATGTGAGTTTGAGAAGAACTTTGCCTTTGCTAAGAACTGGTGTAATTCTTGAATCTCCAAGATAAATATTTTCTTGTTCTTCTTCCAACAGAATGTAGGTGGTGAAAGCATTTTTGTTTGCACAAATGTGCCTAGTAGCACCAGAATCTACTACCCATTCTTTCACACTGGCCATAATATTAGCCTGAGAAATGACCGCAGCAACTATATCATCTTTTGCTTCAACCAAGTTTACATTCGGTTTAGCAGGGTTGTCATTTCTCATTATTTTCCTACAGTATGCAGCATGGTAACCTGGCTTTCCATAAACAAAACAAGAGCCTTTATTCTTAAAAGTGGAGTTAGTCACTTTGGGAATGTAACCAGGCTTATTTTTATTATTATTTTTACCAGCGTACCTTTTATTGTTGTGGGAATTTGAGTTGCCTTGTATCAAATTTGCTTTTGATTCCATCTCCTTTGCTTTCACAGCTTTTAGCTCCTTTCGATTAGTGTCTTTAATTATTATATGCACAATTAAGTCCTTCAACGATAGCCGCTTGTTATTATGCTTCAATTATTGCTTATAGTCATTCCAGGACTCAAACAGTTTTTCAATCAGCAGACCAACCATTAATTCTTCTTGCATGTTGATATTTTCTACTTTCAAATCCTCCAGCAGCTTGTGATATTAATTAATTTAAGTTTTTATTTCTTTGTCATAGGTCATCTCCCACTTGTAAATTTTGCCTATTGCAAATTTCTGCTTCCCAACATCTTCAGTGGTGTATTTGGAGATCATAGAGTCCTAAATCTTCTTACTTCCTTATAAGGACAGTAGACATCAAACAGTTTGTTAGATGTAGTACTAATCAATGTGTGTCTACAAACCTTATTTGTGTGGATCCAATGTTCAAGTTGCTTAAGTTCGACAGTTGGACCTTCTGTCTTAGCTTTGGTTAGTGTGAATGCAACCCCGTGAACATTAATGATTTAGAAAACTCGTTCCTGCTACCTTTTAAAATTATTGCCGTCAAAGACTTCAATTTTTGAAATGTCTGGAAACAGCTTGGCATAGTGAAGCGTGGTAAGAATGGTTGGGACAGAAGCATTGGCAGAAGTAAAAGGTACAGTCGCAACAGACGATCCATCAGTAACGGGAGAGTTGTTATTCCTAAGCTCCATAATAATCCTTTGAGATTGTTGTAAGTTTGTATAGAGCAAAGTAAATTGTCTGAGGCGTGTATGTCATTGTCCTCAAATGATTATTCTGCTCCTCTTGGTGCAAAGGCAGTGATAATGGCTACCCTTCCAGGATATAACAAACCTTCTGGATGCTATGCACTCAACAGCCAAGGAACAGAGAACAGCAGAAGAAGAAGAAACCCAATAGAAATGTCAGACAAAAGTAATTCGAAAATAGCAGTTCAGAAAAAATTGTAACTGACCAAAAATTAAGAGTCTTTTAATTTTGTAATTTACTAAATCAAATTATCAAAGAGGATAATCTGATAAGATAAGATAACATAAGATAAGATAAAATAAAATATCAGCAAAATACCAGGTAAAAACAATCAGCCATGTTTTTTAAATTTATACTGAGTCAAATGGTAATTTTCAGATAACCAAAATAGACCAAATTAGATATAGGCTTTTCGGATAAGCAAAAATAATTAATTTCGTTAAAATAAAAAATAAAAACTGAGCATGGACTATATCTTCGTGCACAGAAGGGCAAATCCACCAAAATCAATACATTTAGAAGCCTTGGCCCAATTTCATTTGCACAAGCCTTGTCCACCTACAAGCCTTTTAACATACCCATGAAAAGAATGATATATAAAGTCTATAGAAAACTCACTTCTAAGCAATGTGGGACTAATGCTTTTTGAAATATCACACATTTCATAACAAGAAAGCTATATACTTGAAAGCAGCTTGTCGATTTTCTCTTACTCAAAATTTATGAGAACTACCAATTTCTCAACGCTCACAGATCTTGTTGAGAGTTTCCCAATTGCAATAGAATCACAAAACTAAGAGAAACCCAATTGAATTTCGAGGATAATTGAAAAGAAACTAATATAGAAATATATAAAACTTACAGGGGTATTAACATAATCCTAAAAAATGTTGCGACTGACATAGAGAATAACTATAGAAATGGCATGAGAATTCCATTTCTTGAGAGGCCAATGCAAGGTTTTTATTCCATCTTGTAAATCATTACCAACAGCAACATAGATTTCCATTTAGTTTTTCCAAGCTACCCAGTTGACTTGTTTAGCTGCTCAATCAAGAAGAAAATGAAGCAAGAATTCCAGTGAGACTCATATCACCGAAAAAAAGAACCTGCCTTTTGACAGAGAGAGAGAAAATGAAAATAAAAATTGAGGGAAGAAAAAAAGTTGAAAGATGACATGGCTAATGAGTTAACAAGCCACGTCAGCATCAACATGCCACGTTAATTGTTACGTATTCAATTTCTTTCAGCATGTATGTTACGTCAATAAAAACCGTTAGTGTATTTAACAATGTTACCTCCTTAGACTAAATTGGTATACTTTTGAAACATTATGGATAAAAATGAAATAAACCAAACATGCTAGACCTCCTTTAATGAGTCCAGATCTAGTCATGATCGTTCCGGTTAAATGTGGGCAATCTATTTTTTATACAGACGACCCAGATCTTGCACTGACTTTTAAGTTTTTTTTTACATATTTTTTTACTTTTAATAGTGGCCATCTGTTTTTACACAGACAGTCGCGATTTTAAAAGATATGGCCGGATCCAAACTTTCCTTGATAAAGTTGATTGGGCTTGTTTGGCAATAAGGGAATCTTAGGAGCTGCTTTTTTTTTTAAAAAAAAAAAGAAAACACTTTTGGGACTAAATCATGTTTGGCAACTGCTTTATATTTAAATTATTTTTTTTTAAAAAAGCTAAAAAAATAACTATTTTGAAAAGCACATTTTTACTTCTATTGGGAAAAAGTCATTTCAAGTGGAATAGAGAAATTTTACTGATAATATTACCCTTGTATTGTTAACCAATTTTCATTCATATTTATCTCATATACAATTTTTTCTATATTTTATAATTTTAATAAAATTATAATAAAAAATTATTTTCAATTTTATTAAGAATTCTTAATAATATATTTTATAATTTTAATTTTAATTTTAACAAAAATTAATTTTTAAAACTTGTGATAAAGTATCCTTTTATTCAAATATAATATAACAAATACTTTTATATACTCATTTCACTAATTTTACCTGCATAAAAATACTTATATATTTTTACATTTAAACATAACAAATATATATTTTTTTAACAAAATCACTTCTATATAAATACATCTAAACATAAATACTTATTTTTTTTAAAAAAATTAACACTTTTATTTAAAGCATATATTAAAAAATACAAATTCATCTAAACACTCTCATATTTATTGGTTGTTGAAGGAATGTAACTATGCAAAGGCTAAAGAGTAGCCTCTTTTAGTTTCTAGTCTTAGTTTAAAGTGAGCATTAGCATTTGTTTAAGTCCTGGGATAATTACATAACAATCAATCTGACGTCACAGATTTGATAAAATCAAACATTCACATAGGTGAATTTCACAGTGGAATGTGCAATAGTACAAGGAAGAAGTTAGGAATGTACATGTAAAAGAAATAAATTACAACAAAAAAATAAAAATGCCCATCTTTTGATTTTCCTATTTCCTGGAAAGAATCCGTGCAAATGTTATAAAGTCAACCAATTTATGTTTTTCCAACCTCCTGCTTTTAGCATGGTCTTTATCTACATTCGTCCTGTGTGTGGTTCTCTTCGTCTACGTCTCCTGCCTGAGCGGCCCAACAAAATTCTGCCGCTGCCCACCATCATCTTCACCTTCATTATACCCGTCATTGTCGTCGTCTTGATCTGAGAAATCTAACCCACCAACAGGAGTGGTATGGAGAGAACCACTGTGACCTGATACTCGATGGGACTCCAGCTCAGGCCTCAGCCGTCTACTAAGGTTAAGTTCATTCTGTTGCCTAACTGCATGCAATAACAGAAAGAAATTCATTGCCTCTAAGCCCATATGAAATCTTCCATTTCTTTCAACAGCATCAGCATTAGGAGCCCCCTCCTCTTCATCCGTATCTAAATCATTAAGATTTCCTTCTATCACATAATCTCCAAAAACCATTGCTCCAGGCATGGTTGATGTTATCGTGCTGATAACATCTTCTCGCTCATGCTCCCACTCAAGCCATCTCCATTTCTGTTCATGAGCAGGATCTACTGCACGTGGATGTGCCAAGGGATGCTCTGACCGCACATGCTTCCTCAACTCCTTGTAGTTCCCAACATATGAGCAGTTATCCTGCATACAGCTTCTCTTCTTTGCATTGAGATATTCCCTTGCAAGTTCCACAACAGTCCAACCTTTCACCTGACCCCTACATAGGGGGCATGCAAGCTCTGTGACTTCACTCTTCTCAAGAGGCAAGTTAGAATCTGGTAGCACACTTGGACTACTGATTGATCCTTGCATGGGCTGTCCAGTATTGGATGAGATAACTTTAGTGTAAGCTTTCTTGTATTGATCAAGGCAGTTGGAATGCCGAAAGCTAGTTCCACACATATAGGGATGGCAGCCTTTGTCATGAGAGGAGCAAAGTAGAAGAACAGCATTGTGTGGATATTCCATGCACACAGAACATGTTACATCTTCCCAGTCATTCTTATCCAAGGTTGTAGAGAATTTCTTTGGGCGCAAACCCTCACAAATATCCCTTTTGCATGCAGGCAAAGAGTATGAAGTAGGCCTGTAATGACGGCAAGCAATCCTGCATCGTCCCCTGCTTCCTTTTGCCATTTCTAAATTCCAACAAAACCTGGAATTTTAAACTAAAAAAATGTTAAAAAGATATGATGATTTCAGGGATGTAAAAAAAAAAAGGTTGTCAAACTATTAATAATTTAGAGCTACTCTGAAAAAGAAAGGTGGGGGTGGGGGACAACAACTAAATAGTTCTTGCTATCGAATACTGACATATATTGTGAAAGACATCAGTAACTGGATTTATGAATTATAAGAAAGTTCTGTCAGTTGTATAAATATATTCCCAAACGTAAATATAAAAATGCCACAATGTTTTACTGCAATCAAAAGCATAAGGAAAATGATCTAAGATTTATATTACCGGCAGATAGCAATCATATCAATATTCAATAAAAAACTAACTCAGCACTCAACCAGTTCAAAATCATCAAAATTAAGAAATAATCAGTCTTCTAGTGGTGAATCTAAAATTTTCCCTCCTGAACTGTATAAAGCCAATAAGTAGGTGCAGAGAAAGGAAGTTCGCACTCCACAAAAGCAAAACAAGAAAGAAAAGAAAAAACAATATTCCTCCATACTCTACAATCATGTAATATATTCTGTTTCTACGGCGAACCCCAAGCGCCAAGCCTATGCAACATGGCATAAATTGTCTTCAAAATAAATTAGTTCCCTCTCTGCAATGTGTGTCTCCTAGTTTTCCCGGCAAATCCAATCACTTAAATAAAGACTAATCTTGAGGGCACCTTTTTTTATTTTTTCAATCTTTTTCTGCTCAAGTAGCTAATTTAGTAAGTGCACTAGCAATATATAATTAAGAGCAAACAAACAACGAAACAGATAAACAAGAAGACACTATGAACAGAACATAATACAAATAATACAAAGAGATATACACCAATACTGAGGAAGAAATTTCAGAAATTCTACATGGTAATTTTTCAACTATGATATGAGTCTCAGCTTGATTGTAAAGAGTCAACAAGAAGTCCAATTTAAACATCCTAAATAGATAATTTCTCTTTCAAGGTGTTCCTCTTCTTTTAGACACACCAGGCCATGCAACAAGGTAATATGTTCTAATAAAGCTCTTTCAACCAACCACAAATCACATCCAAAATAGCAGCTGAAATGTCCAGCTTACCCCAAAGGATGAAAGAATTAGTCTCATTTATTATGCAATGAAGAAAGAGGTGATCAGGAAAAAAAAACCAAGGATTTTGTTCATCTTCCTGTCTTTTTATCTATCTACCTTCCTATAATCCATCCATCCATCCATCTTAACTGTCCAGCTATGTCAAAAAGATAATAGAAATAAACTCAAACATCATATCATAATCACAATTGCCAAAGTAGACTTAAATTGTTCATACTAAAGAACACTTTCTGAATGCATTCCCATTGGTCATACCACTAAATGAAGTGGATGACTTATAAAGTATTAGAAACTCTCAGATTATGGAAGTTACTAAGGGACAGGCAGTTACTAAGGCAGTTATTGATGGTCAAGCAGTTGGACAGAACATATGGGACAGGCAGTTATGCAGGGAGAGAAGGATAAATACAGGGGACGAAGGGCAAGGGGGAGTTAGCTAGAAATTGAGAATCGGATGAGGGAGATCCCTAGTGTCTCAAATTACTAGGATTGGGAGTTCTCAACCACTCAGAGTGCTTAAGTGAATCTGTGTTGATCTTAATTACTTTGTATTCCTATGTATCTTTAGTAGGCTGTTGAGTATTGTCATAATTCTGTTGTATTGAGTTTGTGTGGTCTCGTGGAAGTAGTGCATAGGAGACTAAGTGAGTCAGTGAGATATGTTGTTGTGTTTGTATTTTCTATTTGACAAGTATAATATATCAGTTTAGTATTGTATTCCCATTACTTTTAGTGGGGTTCCTAACAAATTGGTAACATAGCAACGGTCCTTTTTGGGAATAGTTAGCACAAGAATGTAAGGAAGAGTAGAACAGTTAGAGAAGGGAATGGAAGAGCAGAGGCATAAAATAGGATAATTAAGGCATGACATGAGGGTCATCCAGGATTTTACGGTGGTATTAGGGACTTTATGGCGGAAACTAGAGTGAAGAATAATGGTGGACTGAAAGGATCTGAAGGAGGATCAAATGATGGTGTTAGAGAGAGGATGGCACCTCAGAGTAGAGGAGAAAATCAAAAGGATGAACGGTAAAACTGTTTTTGAAGACTAGACTTACCCCTGTTTTCAGGGGATGACCCGTTTGAGTGGTTGTTCCAAGTAGAGAAGTACTTCCAAGTGAATGGGGGGAGGCTAAGAAGTTGGACGCAGTGGCCGCCTATTTGGAAGGAAGTGCTTTGGGGTGGTATCAATGGCGTGAAGCAAGTCAGCTTGTCCGTTCGTGGGCTAAATTCAAGGAGGAGGAGATTGAAAGGTTTCAACCCTCTCAAAGTGGTGACGGGTACGAGCGACTGATGATGCTGCGACAGGAAGGGACAGTGACAGAGTACCATGAGCAGTTAAAGTCTCTCTGCTCCACTTCGTGATGCCTCTGAAGAATTGCTCATAGGGTTTTTCAAGATTAGCACTGTCAAAACGGACGAGCCGAGCCCAACCCGACTCAGCCCTCCTCAGGCTACAAGAAAAAAGGGCTGAGCCGGGCCATAACCTTTTTTTTGTCGAACCTCTATTTGAAAACTCTGGTCTGGCCCTCCAGGGCTTTAGGGCCTAAATGAGCTTAAAATAACCTAATTAAAAAAAATAATTAATAATAAAATACAAAAATTAATCACAAAAATCAACAAACATATATTCTAAATTAATCAAATTGCGACTAACGATATTTGGTATCTTTAGTCTCTCCCTTCTCATCATAAAAAATAAAAATTTGTAAATAATTAAAATTAAAATGCATGACCTGAACTGGTTTTGAATACCTAGTATTGATTTATATTACATAATTATTATAATTAAGAAGTTTTAACAAGTCATAATGGTGCAACATATATATTGACCCGTTCAATATCGTACCATTTGAATCAAATCACATAATAAATAAGTTAAGCTTATAAGTTATAACTAAATTATTGGAGCGAATATATATATATATATATATATATATATATATATATACACATTAATTGGGTACTGATTAAATTAATAATGTATCTATGTATGGTGTTATATATAAT
>JASKGM010039952.1:4728-22785 GCA_034509205.1 Ceratonia siliqua
CACATAACCATAAAAGTAAAAAATACGTATTAATTTACAGAAAATTATCGACAAAATTACCAATAGATTCATCCAAATCATATACAATCAAGATAACAAAATTAACCAATTTCATAGCCCCACTACTCTATAAGCAGCAGAACAAATGAACACAGAAATCTCGAAACAAAATTCAGAAGAAGAAACATTGAGCCATAAGAAAATCACATGACGGCACATGCGGTGGGGTTCTCGTCACTGAAAGCTGTGGTGTACCGCACCTCCGTGGAGCTCGCACGAGCGAGGTGAGACATCTGTGGGTCGTCGGACATTCGCACGTACCCTGCCGGTGCTTTCTTATCGTACACACCGGGTGCATACGGGTGAGCAACGACGTCGTATGGGACATAAGGCCAGAGCTCGGCCCTCTTGCCGGTCCGGTGAGCTATTCGGGACACCACCTTGGACGGATCCACGTAGCCGGTAACGGTGACTTTGTTAGCTTTGCGCTCCACATCCACTTGGCTTACGCCCTTCATTCCCTCCACTGCCTTCTTCACCCTCCTCTCACATCCTTCACAGTCCATCTTCACTTTGACCTCCACCGTCTGATCAAATCAACCACATCCATCACACAGTTGACCTCATAGAAACCTCTAGATCATAAATCTCGGGGATCTAGACTCCAGAGCAATTTATAAGTTCAATGAGAAAAAGAAAATTAGAAAAGTAAGTTTACCTGCAATTGCTTGCGCCTCTTGTGCCTGGAGCTGCCGAGGGAGCAGTCGAAGAGTTCAGAAACGTGATCCAGAGCACCCATTGTGATTCAGAGTAAAAGAGAAAGGTATCAGAGGATTTGATTCGAATGTTAGTTGAGGAAATATCTGAGAGAGGCTTTTGTTTTTCTCTTTTGTACGGTGAAAGATAATTATTGAGCGAGAAGATCAGTCTTGCTATATTATTATTTATAAGCAAGCTCACAGTAAGGTCATACTCGAAATATGAGTCGTCCGTATGTTGGATATGGGAAACGTCGGATAATTGTGTTGATGGGATGGATTGACGCCACGTGTCCAGTGGGTAATTGGATGGGTTGTGAGCGGGTCTATCCATGCACCGACCAGAACGGTTTCTGGGAAGGAGAAGTGGTGGGGCCGGAGCTTTGAAAGGGCCCAATGGGAATGGGTGCCTGCCAGCCAGCGATGGTGCCCCTTTGAATCTGGGCAAAGTATATTAACAGTAACGGATGGAACCTTTGCTTCTGGCGATGTGGGCCCTCCTTCACATGTAACATGTCTGTCCTCCGACGAACAGTCTTCGAGGTCGGACAGACCAAAACCCCAACGCAAAGAGTGGTCGGTCACGAATTAATTAGTGGATTCCTCTTTTACGTTTGGCTCAAATAAACAATTAACCCAAAACAAATATAAAAACCATACATAGAACATTGTGATGTTTCTAACATCCTCTCAACTCTCGAGAATCTGAAAGAAATATAAAAATTAGTGTTTGTTAAATTATGTTTAAATGTATTAATATATTTTTTTATTTAAAAAAATCAACAGAATGTATAAAAATAATAAATAATAAAAACACACTACTTAGATAAAAGTAAAGAAAATATAAACAAAATTCAAACAAAATAATTAAAAAAATTCGCTTACACTATACACTTAAATATAACTCAAAAAACACTATAAAAATATTATTTTATGGGTTGGTACTTAATAAAAATCTAGGATATTCTTGTCGGGCTCCAGAATGCGCCAAATTGGAGCCCAAGGTTTTGCAGATTCAACGGGGGAAACAAGCCCAAGAGAATAATCAGGTGATGTTGGGACTTGGGATTCCAGTGACCCAACTTGAAAGCAGGAACAAGTAATATATATATTAAACACGAACATGTGAGAGAATAAGGAAACTAATAACATGAATTGACTCGAGGTTGCCAGGTTGTATGCTTATGTGAACGGCGAACGCTGCTACGTAACCTTAAATTGATTTATTCATCTGTCATATGACTCATATATCATTATTTAGTTCTAATTGAGTTATACAGCTAAGGCCCATCATGTGATCATGTCATTTTTATAATGAGGTTATGTATCATTGTCCTGGTAGAACTACTAGCTCTCTCAATCTCTTCCATTTCGTCCTTCTTTTCAAAGTTGCACCTAAATTCGGGGGGTGAGCCTAATCTGTCCCCACCAGCACTTAAATAGAAAATTGCAGTGATGTCATAAACCTCATTTGTGGGTTCTGAGTGGCTTCCAAAAGAAGAGTAAAGCACGATGGCATGAAACTGTGTGGTGTGTGGGCTACAAGCAAATGGCCGCCACGGCGAGTCTTTTGATGATATCCATCTGAACACCTACAAGGAATCAGCTAGAAAGATCTTTTTGCAGCCCTCGAAGCTTAGCTGTAACTTGCTTGCAGACCTATCCACTATTATCTTGCACGTATTGTCATGCCAATTTCCTGCTATAACTCCACAAACTGGCTCTTTTGCTTTTGCTTTTGCTTTTGCTCTTCTGCCTCCATCACCTCGTTTGTTATCTGCTTTGTCCTTGAAATGCAAGCCAGATATGAATGGACTTGGATACGGGATTAAATAGATTACCATAATCATTCATTTATTGTAAGGTGTTTATGATAAATTTTGAAAATGATAAGAACGAATTATTATTTTATTTGATTATTTAAAATAAATAAATAATTATAATAAAATAAAATAAAAACTTTCTATTATGGTATCCATAATGTCATTTCACTGTCAATTTTAAACAACTTTTCAGCTTCTCAAGTACCTATTTTGTAACACCACCTTTTTGTGTTCATTTTATTTTTGTCTTTTTATTTTTTATAATTTATTTTAAAAAAACCTTTAAAGTTTTTTTTAATTTATTTTTAAATACTTATATTATAAAAAAATTTTAAATTTTTTATAAATTATTTTAAATTGTTTCTCAAAATAAAAATGATAAAAACTAAAAATAAAAATAAAATAAAATACTACTTCAAAAATATTAAAGTAACATAACAAAGTCCTTTGTAACATATTAAGAGAATTTTCATACATTATTAGTTTACATATTAAGATATTTTAAATACTAAATATAATATATTAATAAAATTAAAAAATACTAAATATAAAAGTTAATAAAATTAAAAAATAATGCAATGTTTTATCCTTATTATTTTTTAATACTAAAAGATATCAAAAAGATATTGTAATTTTATGATATTATGTTAGGAAATTTGTAAGCTACCACCTCAATAATAGGACAGTAATATAACAATCACTAGTATATTATCTTCGATGTTATCGAAATTAAAATGTGAATGTATCATGAGACTTTACATTTTTATTGTAAAAAACTCTTCCACAAAATGTGTTTTTAGGCTTCGGCTCTCAAATTGTACTCTTAGGAACTCCACCTCTTCCTAAAAAATTACCCGTTCCAATCATACAAATGCATATTTTCATAAGTAGCTCGTAAAAAAACATCATATAAATTTGAGCCGCTGCCAAGTCTTGATGGGCGTTTCCTCCAGCCCAGTGACGGCAATACAAGTTTACAGCTGAGTATCCAGGCCCAATCCCATATTTGTCTGACCCAAAAAAGCAGTTCAATAATTTGGGTGTATCTGTCATCAAATAAGAAGTTAATAATAAGAAAAGTTGATATAGGAGACCAAAGCGTGGTAGCTTGGTCCTCGTGGGTATGTTCAATTGTTCACAAGTCTCACTGTTCCCATAACTGTGATACACTCATCTGCTGCATCCTTATGGGACAATTATTGATGATATGGGCTCATATTATGGAGTTCCCAACTCACTGAACTTGCCTGCAAAGTGCTAAGTCGTCTTCTGTGCATATGTTTTTATTGTTTTACTTGGATATTAATCTGAATTAAAAGGAAGAAGAAAAAGACAAAAGTTGGGAACTTTCTCGGAAACATAGAGTGAATGAGAGGGAAGAGAGAAAAGAAGACAAGCTGGCACTGTTGATTTGCTTTACTGAAGTATAAACAAAGGAGATTATGAGCTAGCTGAAACAGTAGTGCCACTGACCCTATATACAGACTTTACTGATACTGACTGGTAAACAATAAAAAGAGGTTCTAGTGAAAATTGCACGAGAAGCACTCAAAACTCAAAAGCTCACACCACCACTTTTTGGCTCTTTTCTTTCGTTCTCTCTCTGACTGTGTTAACCTTTTAGGTTAGGCATAGAAATTAACAAATTAACAGATATATAAATGTAGAGACACTTTCACAATTCACATGACTTGCGTGTGTCGGTCTCCAATATCAAAAGAAAGAAAGAAAGAAAGAAAGAAATCAACCCTGACATGATCACACTAACCCAACTCTCTCTTTTCAAGCAGACAAGAAAAGCAAGTACCCCCCCCTACTCTTATTTATGCCAGGATTTAACTTTCACGTTGTGTTAAAAATCCTGCGTGGTGCCTCTTTTAACTTTCACCTTTTTTTCCAAATTAGAAAACAACCAAAAACCAAGCAAAGATTCTCAAAATATTGATCATTACTTATATCTATTATTGCTTGCAGTCTGTTACTGCGAGTTATCCATGACATCACAAACTACCTCTCTGCCTAAAGTGAACAGATTAGGTTTACTTGGTAGCTTGGAGCTTGAGCTGGGTGTTCATCTTAGGTTAACCCGCAAGTTCATTTAACTCAATATTGTTACGTAGATGTTGAAAGTATGATTGTTGACTTAGAAGAAAAAGGGAGATCATATAGTATAATATGTGTTGTGTGATTGTAGAGAGAAACAAAGGAGCAAACGAAAGCTAACTGTGGTGAACACGAGCACGCAAGTTGTTGGTGAGTGGCAGGGCAACGTTTCATCCAACGTATGTACGGACAAATTCACCAACTTCTCTCCCATTATATTCTGGTCTGGCGGTGTGGTCCTCATCATGAAGACTGCCAGAAACATTCAAGTATTTGCTTTGGTTGGCCCTCGCCCATCCAATTCACAGATAATATCATCCAAACCTACCAACAATAATGACTTCTATCTTTTCCACACAAATTCGTAATGAACCATTACTGGAGATCTGGTCACCCATGTGAGCCAAATATAATGGAGGAAACTTCAAATTAATGCATTGCCATTCAACCAATAGTTTGACCTTTGTTTTGACATCTCTTTCAAGGTCCCAGAAAATAAGATATCTGTACGTAAATCTACAAAGGTCGCATTAGGGTGTCTTAATAAATAGGATAAATTAAACAAATATATTTTGAGAGGTTGTTAATTTGATACATTTCATTTTAACATATAATAATATTAAAATAATGAGTGAAGAGTTTAAATAATTTACTGAAAATGATGAGTTTAATTTTACCTTCAAGGAATGTAAAAGTGAGGGTGGTAGCAAAAAATTTGTTGGCTGGAAGACAAGGTTTTATGTTTCGTGGTGCAATCAAAGTCTAAAAGTGAATAATTATGATGTGGAAGGAGGACTTGAATTTTCTGACAGTTTCTTTTGAAGCCACTACTTGAGGGAGTGGGAGTGGCCCTATTTGCAGAATTAGTTCCCTGTCGCTTAGCTTAAGGCTGAAAAAACAAAGAGAAGAATAGTACGTAGTTGAGAAGTTGCACTCGAGACTTCTACCATCAATTATCAGAAATATTAGCTAGTTACAGAAGAGTTTAATGAGTTAAGAATATCAAGAAAGGAACATGATAACCTTCTAACACGTAAAGCTAATCAACAGGTAATTGACATTGGTAGAGTATTCCTTTATAAAATGAAAAAAGTGAGAGGCATAGTGTGGGTTCACATGGTTGTCCAAGAAAAGGGTGAGTGACGTGGGGTCAAGAAGGGTGGGCCGTACGTGGGTCCATAACCACTTGCCACTTCGTCATCTTCCCCACACCATCATGCCAGTTCAATTACGCCATTGTTTGTAGCTTTATGGTTCGTTCCATGTGTGTGGCTTTCCACACTGTTTCCAAAACTCGAACCAAAACAAAAGAGAAAAGGATGAAGATGGATGATGACTTCTTTGTTTATTGTTTTTCAAAGACGACCTAGGGAAACGTAATACAACTTTGTTACATTTTTTCTTGCCATGTTTGGCTGTTTGGCTGACATAATACTATAATGTTTCCGTGATTTTGGATTCCATGGTAAGCGTCCAAAGCCGTGTGGGTCAGGGTTCCAATGGAGGTGTTTACTTGTGCAGTTCCAAGAAGATAGCTCCAGCATAACCTCCGAACTTCAAGAGATATCCATCAATACCATATGCTCTATATCTAACTCCTTCATTTTATATCACTTAGTATTTAATTTGTTGACAAATTCTCATCCATTTTAATCCACACTTAATTTCCCTTCATTATAGTTATCTTTTTAGAATTAATTGCAGTTTACTATTATGTATTTAGGTACTTTTTCCATTTATCTTGTAATTATTTGAATCTCAACAATCTACTATTATATGTTTTTCTTCATTAATATTTTATTATTCTGTATTTTTGTGCCATTCATTTTTTAACAAAATTAAAATGTACATGACTCATACATAATTCTCTGGTAAATCCTAAATTTTTATTTGGGTTTGCCAATTCTTTTAACTTTATTTCGAATTCTTAATCGATCTTAGCGTCTGTCTCTTCCTAATTTGAAAATTGGCTGAAAATAGAAATTTAATTTAAATTTGAAGAAATTGAAAAAATATATATTTATTATAGTTATTTTTTTTAAGTCTCTTCCTAAATTGAAAATTAGTAACTCAGTCTCGCCCATGAAATGTTTTTGAAAAAACAAATTTAAGGTAAGTATATTAGCTTATATACGTACATATTCATATAGATATTTTATTTTTTACTGATTTATTGCTACTATATTTGTAAATTAAATATAATTTACTAAAACACTTGACAATGTTGAGATTTTTAGTTTCGCATTGTTTGACAACAATAAAATTATAAATTTATTTTTCTAATGATTCTGCTTTGACACAACACATTCGTTCTTTCACGATAATTTTTTCAGTGTCACATGGAATTATTTAGGCAATCAATATACCCACCACCAAGACAACATTAATCACGCCGAACTGATATATTTAGAATAATATACCAACATGAAATATGAAAATCTATTTGTCATGTCATCAATCGAATTTCAGAAATTGTAATTATAAGTCCAAAGGAAAGAAAACTTTTATAATAATTAATCAATATAACTCGATGTTAGAGAATTTCTTTCCTTTTCAAGTCATGAATGTAATTTTTCTAATTAGATTGAGCACTATACCTAGATTGCCGTATATACTATATTATATAAGATAACACTTTGTATTTGGTAGAAATCTTAAGAAGTCTGAAATTACTCCATTAAAAACATTAAACATAGATACTTTTTAATTTATATAATAAATATATTTTTGTGCCATCAATATATATATTGATTATTTTTTTCCTTAATTATTTGCATATCCTTTTAAGCAAACAAGTTTTAGAAGGCGCTGATCTCATTATAATATCAGTTCATATTTGTTCAGTAGTAAATTGTATATATTTCCATTTTAATTTATTAAATTTATCTTTGTTACCTTTTATTTATTTCAAAAGAAATAAAATTTGTATTAGTTTACTTGTATAAAAATTTATATAAAGAAAATTAAATATGGGGTATTTATTTGATAAAATTCAACTACCTAATTATAACTTTTACAGTGAAATCACCTCTTAATAAACAGAATCAGCAAAGGAAAAAAAGGGTTATAAATTAGTTTATAAAATTGGCATTAACAGTGTGAAAGACAGTATCTATAATTTTAGAATGAAAAGAGAATCTAATATCCTTATTGACTAAGGGATAGAAATAAAGGGAAAGGCAATGTATTTGCAAAAAAGGTTTGGAAATCTTAGAAATACGACAAAAATAAGAATCCCAGACTCTCAGTCTTTTCCAAATAATCGAACTGACATATCTCTGACAATTTGATTATTATTTTTTCTTTCTTTCTTAAATGACAACTGACTCATTCACAGAATCACAGGTTTTTGTGTGTTTCTCGGTTGCACCCACCTTGGAATTCAATTTTCCTTTTTTTTTCTTTATTCAAAATAAACGCCTCTGAAAATCTCTGACTCTCTCCCTTAGTTTACTCACAAAATCTGCATGTGCTACGTCGTTGCTTACCGCGTCCCACTCCTCTCTCTTTAATGCTTACAAAATGGATACGCACTCCCTATTCAGTATCCTAGGCTCCTCCTTTTCCTTTCAAGTTCTTCAGTTACTTCTCCCCTTCCATCAATATCATATCCAAATCTCTCCATTAATTTATTCCCATCTTTTTCTTCAACTAATCTTATTTGTTTATATATTTATATATTCACTCCACCCACCCATACTTCCTCAAATGCTTCTGTTTCTTCACAACATATATACCCAGAAGCTCTCTTGGGTTTCAACTCTCAAGGTGAAGGAGATTTGAAGAAAAGCTTCTGCCTTTGATCGATTATGGCCATTCAAGCGCAGTTGCATCCGAACAATCTTGGGTTTCCATTATTTGGGTCGCAGGATTTGATGATTGAGAATGGTTATGGAACTGTTGGGTTCGGGTTCGGGTTCGGGTTCAACCAGTCTGGTTTCAATTCCCAACAGAAACATCAGCTACAGCAACAGCAACAAGAACAAGAACAACAACTAGAACAGCGTTTACGACAGTTCTACAATGACAGGCAGAGGAGTCAGAACATGTTTATTGACTCAAATCTTCTTGTCTCTAATTCCAAACCCAACAACCTTAATCTTCCTTCATTATTAAATTCTCAAAGCTTGGCTCTTCAGTTTGAGAAGCAGAGGCAGGACACTGATGAGTACATCAGATTACAGGTCAGGATTCAAACATAAAATTGCCAGCATTTGTTAATCCGTTTATTGTTTTGTGTCGAAATTGATCGTTAGTTGTCTGTATGGTACAGAATGAGAAATTGAGAATTATGTTAGAAGAGCAGAGAAAGCAACAAGTAGCGATGTTGCTGAAGAAAGTGGAAAGGGATACGCTTTATTTACTGAGGCAAAAAGATGAAGAAATGGCACAAGCTGAAAAGAAAAGAGTTGAGTTGGAAGATTTTTTAAGAAGACTAGAGGAAGAGAATCAAGCATGGCGAAGAGTGGCTCAGGAAAACGAAGCCATGGTTTTAACACTTCATAATACATTGGAGCAGATGAAAGAGAGAGCTTCTTATTGTTTCAACAATGGCGTAGCGGCAGAAGATGCAGAGTCCTGCTGTAACGGAGGCAGGGGAAACAGGGAGATTGAAGAAGAAGAAGAAGAAGAAGAAGGTACAGGGGAAAACAGATTACGAGGTGGTGAACAGTTTACGAGAAAGATGATGGTTTGCAAAGGCTGTAATTCTCGGAGATCGTGCTTTCTGTTCCTTCCTTGCAGGCACCTTTGCTCATGCGAAGCTTGCGAGGCCTTACTCCAGGCTTGCCCTGTCTGCAGAATGCCTAAGAAAGCTAGCATAGAGACTTTGATTTTCTAGGCTAATTTCCCGGGAAAAAGTAAATAAAAAAATTGGAACAGAAAATATAGAGATTGCTTGGAAGCACATAATCCATTTCGGTGAGTGCACTGTTTGTAGATTTACTGTAGTTTTCTTTTTTTGATCCCTTTGCCCTTTTTTTTTTCCTATTTGTACTTTTCTTTTCAAGAAATATCTCCTCTGTAAGGAAGATGGTTTACGGAGAAGATGGGATACAGTAGAGAGTAAATGAATGGAACGATTGACAAGGGAAGGAAAAAAAATTAACTGATTCAATTTAAAAATACATAATAATATTTATAAAATTGTAATTTTTTAATCGAGAAGAATAACTATTTTAATTCTTTAATTAAGAGGGATAAAACGTGAGGATTAGATAAATAAAAAAATTGTCCGTTATTTATTTTTTCCTCCAAATTTTAAAAGTTTTAAACAAAAAGACTTTTTTTTAGAGGAAAATATTAATTGTTATAAAATAAAAAACCAAACCGAAATATTATAACATTGCCGAGAGGGTGGAGGAATTCTTTTGTATTTTTAATAAATATTTTATCATCTTGCCAAGGAGCTATAAGTAACTCACATTAATTCAGTCTCAATTTTTAAAAAAATTAAGATAAACTTGATATTATATATTTCATTCTTAACTTTATCCCTACCCTTTCCTTCTCCATACTTCTCACTCTTTTAGTTAAGTAGTTATATTTTCTATAGGACTAAAACAAAATTTAATTATTTTAAAATTTGTTCACACACCAAAAAAATATATTATTAAGAAAATTTCAAAAATATTTAAATTAAATTATAAGAAATTTCATTTACATTCTATTTATGTAATAAAGTTAATTATTATTAAATAAGCTTATATATTTTATTAAATAACAATTTTATTGGGGGCTTATATTAGATGAACCACATCATATGAGACATTCTATTCAATAATCTTAAATTAATATGATTAATTATTGGACAAGACCAGATACTCACCCAGTATTAAGTGACTAAAAATGTTGCTTAAAATAGCGAAATCATCTGACAGTAGGACTAGGGAGGAGAATTTGTAACCAAACATGAACATAAAAGTTCATAACAAGGGCACAACACAAGGGAAGGTACTGGTAGTGGTAGCCTGGAAGGGAGGCCGGCAAACTTTGTTTTGCTTTAGCATTGTGCCTATATGTAGTTTGTCTAATCCCTTCTTTGATGGGGCAGACAGTTTAAGTTAAAACCCTAGGTAGTAGCTACTAACCTAGGCCTGAATGATCTGTATTTGTCATCCATGAAACGACAACCTCGCTTTCGGATTGTGCCCATCATCAGAAGAAACAGAAATGTCGTTTGGTTGCTGTTTCAGATTTGCAATGGCCCACTCTCAGATTCCACTTACCATATTAAACATCTTTTTTCTCCACTCTTGTCTTTTCCAGGCCTCGCTGCTCAATTATCAATCACACATATTGGTTGACAATGACCCAAAGTAATTAGATAATAGACAAATTTAAAAGGTTCTAATCTTCACAAATGAAGCACTAAAACAATTATACTATACATTTATATTATAAATACAATTCAAGAAGTTATAAAACAAAATATTTAAGATGTAGGAAGATAAAATATTTAAAAAATACACTATAGGCTTTACGTATCTCAGCCCAGTCGGGTTCAATCGGACTCATGGTTTTGGGCTAATTGGGCCCCTTATCAGCGATGCAGCCCAAAGAACTATCCTTTTTCTTTGGAGGTAATCAAGGAATTATCCTTTACTTGGGAGTGAAAATGTCAATAAGAGAAGGTTAAGCACTTACACATCATTTCCTCGAACCAGTTAAGATGTCATCACGGAATTAACAGCCGCCAATCACCACCGCCAGGCGCCACCAAATAAGCAGACTGCCGTCACGCGCTATCTGCTTCATCATAGGTATAGATATTTCTTCTACACAATTATAGCCCACTTTATCTGTCAATATAGTCTCGAGAATTACACCAATTTCATTCTGCGTTGCTTATGGGAAAGAATTTAAAATGCATTTTATGTGTTTGATAATATTCCTCAAAGGGATTTTGCTGGATTCTATTTCCCACTCCCATGAACTAATACTGTATGAGATGATTGAGTTCAATTTTTTATTTTACCATAAATTTGGTTTGCATTATCTGCTTTAATCTGGATATCAATCCTTTTGGGTATGGCTTAATTGATATTTCATATGCTTGCAAGTTTTGTTTTGTTTCTTTTAATTATCTAATCAATTTGCAAAAAAAAAAAAAACTTTGGTCTCAAAAAATTCGCTAAAGAGTTTAAAAGAATGTGTGCTCTAAGGCACCAGGTGTTTTTTTTTTTTTAAAGAAAGTTAAAAAATTTTAAGAAAAAAGTTTTTAAATTTTAAAAAAATAAAGAAAAAATTCCATTAATCTTAAAATAATAATCATTTTAATAGTTTTAATTTATTTTAAATAATTTATCATTTTATATTATCAATAAAATATTATTATTATTTTTTTAACTTTATTTTTATTTACTATAAAAGAATTAATAAAATAAAAAGAATTTTAATTAATTTTAATAAAGATAATTTAGTTTAATATAAAAAATTTTAAAATTTTATATTATTACTTTAATCATTAAATAAAAAGAATTAAAATTAAAAAAATTTATAAAAAAAAAACCCCGCAGCCACGGTAGTTTAGAACAAACCTTAAAAGAATTAGTTATTAAAAATAAAATAATAAATAGTCATTTGCTTTCTATTAAAAGAATAAATAGTCACTTGTTAAGGGTTAAAAAAATGTTTTGAATTTTTTTTAAAAAAAAATCTCTCAGTTCAGTGGTCGCCAAAATTGTTTAAGCCACGCTGGAGTCGTTTACAGGCTGCCAGCATTACTAATTCCGCCGCTCCTCAGTTCTCGGCATATCTAACCGCGTCTGCAATCAGCACCATCTACACCTTCCTCCCCTCGCCGGAATCTACTTGATCCGCACTCTAATCTCTTTCCCGGCGCCACCACACTACCGCTGCTGTTATCGACTTCCACGGTATCGTATGATCCTGGAGCTCTCGCTCCCCTCTCTTTACTCTCTCTCTCTCTCTCTCTCGTCTCATCTAAGATCATGCTGAAAATTCGCTTCTTTTCTATCATCTGTAAATGAATTGGTTAATTTTATTCTATTTGATTGCATGTATTTTATTTTGGTTTAGCTGCAGTAAATCTTTCTCCCATCCTTACTAAACCCTGGCGGTTGACATTAGCATTTAGAAATGCCCTCATGGCCTTTGGCTATAAGTATAATCAGTGGAAACGAATAATTTATAGCATTTAGGAGTATGATAAGTCAAATGCGCCATGAAATTTCAACTTCGTGACTGGAGGTCGAGGTCGCGTTTTTTTAATTCCAAGAGCGATTTGTGATTTGACCTTTCCAAACCGAAAAGGGATAATTGAAATACTAATTTAATAGAAAGTAAAATTAGTTATATACTATCTTATCCGTTGCTTATCAATCAAATAATTATCAGAAACTGCAATTTGGAACACGTATTGTATTGTGTGGAATATTATGGAGACTTTATCAATTAGAGAATTTATATATTTATGCGACATTTTTTTTTGAAGTAGATAATAATTTCTTTGATTTTAAAGGAGATAATAAACTAAGGAAATTTACTATCAGTTGTTGACATGTGGTGACATCCAAATCCAACGATTAAGGATCCCTTTATACATATATGTATTTCGATATATAGGTAAGTAGTACTAGGTGGATGATTGTCAATTTAATGCATGTCCATTTACAGGTGCATGTGCATGTGATTGAAGTGCCTATTCGGGCATGTGTCTTTGTAAATTTGGATTTCTTACTGGAAAAAAATGTGTGCAGGTGAAAATTTGATTGGCAATCCTATACATTTAAGGTAGTTTCAGCATATAAAGGAGCTTCAATGGCCAAGAAACCTGGACCAAGACCCAGTAAATTATCCGTGTACCTTTACATTCCTAATATCATTGGTGGGTAGTTATTTTTTTATGGTGGATATTTTGTTTCTCTGTTGTTTACTTACATATTTTAGAAACTATGTAGTTCTTACATCTATTGCATTGATAAGAAGAATCTTGTTATGCAAGTAGGTTAAAGTACAGACCAACAGAGTAATACTGCAAATTTATTGAGCCCATCTTTCTATTTTCCACATTTGGTCTTTGGAAAACTTGAGTTGTTAACGATGGAACAGTGATATATGGATATTTAGACTGAAGACTTACTGATATGTTTTATTCAAAAATAGTCAGAACCATGTCCCAGTTTTATTGGATTATACCATTTGTTTGCAACTGGTATTTCTAATGCAAGGATGTTATGCATAACCATTTAAAATTTACTCAAGTGTAACTTGATTCCCTCTTTGGTAATTCTCCACGAGTTCACTGTGTTAACTGCCTTTGTGGTATTGCAGGATACATCCGGGTTCTTATAAATTGTATTGCCTTCTATCTGTGCTTCAAAAACAGAATGCTCTTCTCTATTCTTTATTTTTTCAGGTGGGAAACAATTAAATGGGCTTTTACTAGTATTGAGCTTTATGTTCTCCTTTTTACCATATATGGAGTTCGGGGTATAATATGGCTAAACTTGTGTTTCCAGTTTTGTTTGTGATGCTGTGGACGGTTGGTGTGCTCGCAAATTCAAACAGGGTATAAATTTTCTTCTACACGTCATACCAGTATCATTTTGTGTCGAAGTCTCCTATAGAACACATAAGTAGTGTTAAAGCCCAATGAAGAATTCCTTGCATATTTTTCTGCCTATGGCTGCAATGGATGTCATTTCATTCTAATTTTGAAGTCTAAATGCAGTATGCATATGGGTAATCATGATTGCTGTTTTAATTTTTTTTTCTAAATATATATATTTTTAATTTCATTGTCAAATGATTACTTTTTGTAAACTAGCAAAGTCAAAGTTGCAAAAAGGCGTGCCTAAGGCACCGCCACACTGAGGCAGGGTGACATAAGGGTCTTTTTCTTTTGAAGCTTCAGGCAAGGACCCTTTCAGTCAGACACTCACCTCTGAGGCCTTTTTGCACCTTTTTGTGTGTTGCTTTCCGCCTTGAGGGCACCTTTTACCTTTGACTATCTTGTTGTACACACACACACACACACACATAGAGGCATATATATCTATTGATATTAACATTATGTTGTACATGGTTGTAGATAAATCAGACTCTCAATTTGTAGCAAATCCATGTCATTTATTTAATTTTATCCACATTATGTTTTATTACCTGATACACTCCTTTAAATGTATGAACCTTGATGTAATAATATGTATTATTCTTTAAAAAAATTCTTGGCTTCTTAGGCAGAAGTTGGTTAATATAATTAACAAATATTTCAATGTAGCACTTATGTTTTGTGTTTTTACTTTCTTGCTTCAGTGTCTACCTTTGGAGCTGTTCTGGACATGATAACAGATAGGTCATTCTCTCTCTCTCTCTCTCTCTCTCTTTCTCTCTCTCACGTGTGAGTGCATCTGCACATGCAGACTTTTGAACATACAAGCCAAAGAGAAGTACAAATACTACTGCTATTATTTTTGTGTATCTTTTTATTCCCATTTGCTCATTTGGTTTAATTGTTCTTTAATACCAGAATTAGCACGGCTTGTCTACTTGTAATTCTTTCCCAAGTATTCAAGTAAGATTTTTTACCCCCTCAAGCTATTCATCAAGTGCTGGAATTTTAAGCATGTCTGACTTTTGGACTGAATTTTTGTGAAGCCCTGGCTTAATCTTCTTGTCATTACTTGCCTTAGATATTGCCAGCCACTGGCTGCAAATGTACAGGTAATGTATGTCCATGTCATGTTTGTCCTTTCCTTCTTACAATGTATGAATCTGTGTTTATTGGTTTTGGCCTTTATGGAGTTCTTTTTCTGTATCTTTGTACTTCAAATGCAGTACTTTCTTGCTAGGCAAGGATAGTCATAAAGATGTAAAAGACAGCAGTAACTGGCTTTTTAAGGCATATTATGGGAATAGGATGTTTATGGCTTACTGTTGTGTCTCGTGTGAGGTAATTGTTGCCCTTTCTGCCTGATCACTTGTGAAAAAAGCTTCTTTTATAAACGTTTTGCTTGTTTTGGCTTTTATCCTTTATATTATACAGGTTCTTTACTTAATGCTATTTCTTCTTTCGGAGAATCAAACTGACAAATTGATGGATGTAAGTGCTCTATTCTGTGTGCAATTTAATGTTGTTAGAATGTCTAAGATATCTGTAAGGTTCCCCAGGATGATCTTAGTTTCTCAATTCTAAAACCATTTCAGGTGTTAGCTCGTAATTTGCAAAAGATATCAATAGTTTCTCTCATAGTTGCTACAAGTTTATTTGGATGGGCAATCAAGCAAGTTGTAAATATTATTCAGGTTCGTACATGATACCACTATGCTATATACTGGATTTAATTAGTTTTTTACCTTCAAAAAAAAAGAAAGAAGGGGAGAACTCTTCACACTTCAATTGGATAAAGTGGCATTAAAAATTTTAATGTTGTATAATCTGGAACATTCATCCTTATAGTATCACTATCACAGTAACAGAAGATCTAGTACCTTATAAATTCAAAACTCTTGTCTATTCAAAATTGGTCTCTGGTTTAACTATCATATGGACATAAATATTTATAGTTATAAGACTATTGGAATATAATAGTAGAGATCTACTGAAAGGATATGGCAATAGTGACATCGTTTCATTTGCATTAAGGCTTTCAAATGCCAATTTACATTCAGCAAATCACGTTGCTCTGGACATATAGCCTAACAACTAGCATGCTATTTTGTGCTTCAGTGCACTCTTGCTTGTGTTACTCTTTATTATGACGCAATAACTTAACATCATGACTGATCATTTATATAACTTTGTTCTTCACGTTCTTGGATAATAAAGTAGGTCTCAGAATTGGTTAATGCTTTATTTTTCACTCACTTCTTATCAAGGAAGCATGTGTTTTTGTGACGTTTTTTGATTTAATATTTACTTGTTCTTATATAATATTCCTGCAGTTTGATCTGTCCTAACTGACCCTTATGATTCCAGATGAAGACAGCAGCAGATGTGTGTATACTTTATGACATTGACAAGAAACAAAAGCGCTGATGCATCTTCCATGCCTGAGTCCTTGCCTTTTAGTATCGACTTCTCAGAAAGACGTACAAATCAACAGCATAGAGGGGTTTTTCATTCTTTCTATTTCTTAGTGCTACATCAGTCTGGATTTATGCATCCAGGCCCGATGAAGAAATGATGTTCCCTGTGATTTCATGTCCAGCATTTTCTGTGAAATTACTCTATGCCATGCCTAGGCACCGTGTTAAAAGTTAAAAGCTCCATGGCACCTTGCAAGGTGGAGGCCTGGGATTCAGAAGAAACTGGAACTGTTCAGTTACCCTGCTTTCCATGTTGCATGTAAAGTCTTTTGAGGTGGGGGCCGTGATTGGGCTGGTTACTTTGTGGTTACCCTCTTGAAGTTTATTATATCTGAACGGTGTTTGCTAACCAACAGGGGGTGGTATCCTCCTTTTTAGTTTTTTATTTTTTTATTTAAGAAACAATTTTAAAAAATTTAAAAAAAATTCAAAAAACTAAAAATAAAACAAAAGTAATAAAAAATCTAATTTTTTATTTAATTTTGAAGACTTGTGGTCAAGAATTGTTATTTACTACTTTTTAATTCATTTAAATTATTTCTTTAAATAAAAATAATAATAATAAACGGTTACCGCCACCCCAATTACAAGACATTTGCTTATTTTTGAATTCAAAATTTATAGATGAAATGGAAAGTTACAAATTAAGGAATTAAAGTGAAAATAGTGCTATAGTCTATGACAATGTGCATTTGAGAAAGCAATAAAGTAGAAACGGATTCGAATTTTATCATTTTGGATCGTGATTTGATCTTTTTCTTCTCTTTTTTATGATTGTGGCAATTCAAATGTTTGAACAACTACGATCATGACACGTGGTAAAATTAAAAAAATTATTTTTTCATTTTTTTCATTCCTATTTCTCCCTCGCTCTTTTTTTTTTCCTCAAATCTTTGTTTTCTCTGCTTCGCGGTTTTGACATTTTTCTCTTCCCAATTCTCTTCTCTTTTCTCTCTCTTCTCTCTCACCTCTTTTCATTCGTGCTTTCCATTTGGCTTTGTTCTTTATTGCTTGAACGAAATCCTGGGACTAGAGGTGGTCATGGACCAGGTATGTCCATGGATATACCTGGCCCAACCTTATGGGCTGAATATCCATAACCAATTAAACAAGTATAATGGCCTGTTTTATTATAATAGGCCTAAGCCTATTAACATTAAATATGTCTAGGCCAAGCCTGGACAGTGTCTAGGTAATTTGAAGTTCCTTTCCCTCCTTCATCACGTGAAGCCTTTCCTCCATGTTTGAGACTCTAAAGCCTTTCCCTTCCCCTCTCCACAGTCTTCACATTCATTACCCAACGAATATCTTGTTAGCGTAGA
>JASKGM010039963.1:0-17156 GCA_034509205.1 Ceratonia siliqua
AGGACTTATTTATAATTGTTTGATTATTGGTCTGTTTGCATAAATTGTGTAAATTGAACGTACAGTCCATGATGGACCTTTTTCTGTTTTCTGTTAAGCCACTGAGGCTTCTGGATGATGGTGGGCATGTCCACCTTATTGTTTTGCAGATTTGTACCCTAGGATAGTCCATATTTTAGGGGAGACTTTGCCGAAATTTCTAATAAATTTTTAACTTAGAATATTTTTTCTTTAAATGGTGTTTCAGTTTTATCACTTATTTAGAAATGATTTGAATGGTAATTGCTGCATTGGTATTTTAGGCTGGTAGGTCATTACCTGAAGGGTAATTCCCTACGCCGGTCACGTGTCCTAAATTGGGGCGTGACAAAAATCAATCTTGTAAAGTGCAAAAATTTACTTAAATATATTGATTTTCGTAAGTATTAAAATTTAAAATTTAAAATATATATTTCAAAATTCATTAAAAATGCAAAAGAGAAATATATAATTAACTAATAATTGTTTTGTCCAACCAATTTGGTTGCTTGTATTATTAATATCTTATCGTCAATGACATTAGGTTGCTTTTTTTTTTATTAATTAAATCAAGTTATTTGTGTTAGTTCAAATAGGGAAGATCACACAAGAAGGGGGGTTGAATTGGGTAATCTAAGTTACAAAATAATTGAGCAACCAGAAAACTTCAACTAAGATGAAATGATAAGCTTTTTAACTTAAAATCTGAAAATTAAGTTCTTTGTGAGACTTTTTCTTTTGATGAGAGATTAAAAAATTTAGTTTATTTTTCTTCAATAACTTAAGTAATCAAACTTAACTTAAGAAGATAAGCGAAAAACAAAGAGATTTATGAAAGAATAGAAATGTGCTCAAATTCTCTTAAAAGAGATTATTTAAAACAAATACTTGAGCGATTAAGAACTTTTTAGAGCAACCAATGCACAAAGCTATGATGCAGAAAAGTTAAACAAGATAAGGTTGAGGGAGATTTACACCAAGATATATAGTGGTTCAGACCTAGCAATAACTAGATCCTACATCTACTCTCCAAACACTATAAGGAAAATCACAAATACATGATTAAACTTTGAAGTTTTTACAACCCAGACTAGGGAAATCTCTCAGCCACTAGATTTTACAGGCTCACCTAGCAAACATTTCATACTAGATTTTTCACACAAGAAACTTAGCAAACTCAAAATAGAATTTGAGTAAATACAAATAAGCTCAAGACTCCTCAAGATAACAACCAGGTATGACTCAATGGAGTGAGTATTTCAACAAGATAAGCTCAGCAAACTTCTAGTCTTTTTCTCAATGCCATATATAATCTCTTCGTTATTTTAGCTCTTGTATTCCAATTCTATATATACTGTTAAAGATAGCCATTACTCTTAACTAGCTATTGTTTTTTTTTTATTTCTTCATGATTACAGTAGCTCATGGATCTTCTATCCAGATTTGCACTCTCCTTTGAATTTGAAATTTGATCATGGAGCTTCAATTCATGATTGCATGAAGCTAGTCTGTAACTTCCTCATTGCTTTTCACCAACTGTTGATCTAAGGGTGTAGTTGTTCATAGGTTCTTCTTCTTTCAAAAATTGCGTATGTAAACTTTGGATAGTCATAGGTGAATAAACTATTGTATTTTAACTTTTTTTCAGAGCATTAAATGCTTGAATCTGATAAATAATAGTATCTCACTTGTACTTTTCAAAATGTGAACAGTACTCTATTTAGTGCATTTAAGGTCAGCAAGTTTCTTTTATTATTTTATTTGTTTTGCATAGTGGAAATATTTCTTTTTATTCAAAACGGAGTATTTATACGTATAAGGCTTTTCATAAAGCAGCGAATATTTCTTACTTGCTCGATTTAAGAAAATTCTTATAAAGCTTCTTTCTTGTTAGAAGAACTTACTTGCTTTTCTCAAGAAATTAGAAGTACACTTGCTTTATGTAAGAAAAGCTTTTTTTGCTCATTTTCACTTAACAAAAATTTTCTTTGGAAAAACTTCAAGCTCTTATATTAAAACCTTTTAGTACTTGATATTTTCTCAATATAGTTGGATCATCAAAGCATATGCCAATCATTTGTGCCTTAAACATTATTTTAGCCAATCAATTTAGTTGTTTATATACTACTAAGGGTTGTGGCCAATTATAAGTGATTGCTTATGTTACACATTGTGGCAAATTTCATTTCAACATTTAAATTTTAAGTTTTTAATTTCAAAATTTTAGTTCAAAATACAAAAAGAGAATTAAATTGAATATTTTAAATTAATAATTTTTAGGCCAATCAATTTTTATTGCTTGTGGATTATTAATTGTTGGGGCTATTTGCGTTATAAATATAATTGTAGCGACTTATATTTTTAATTTCAAAATTTTCATTAGAAACATTGTGTATTTTAAAGGTCTAAATAATTTATAAGAGATTTTTAAGTTCAAATCTTCATATTTGTATATAAAAATATAGATATTTTATTTGAAAGCATTTTCTTATAAAAATTGTATTATTTTTTTATGCTTAAAATCATACATCATAAATTAATGACTACTAATCAAAGTGTTAAAGATCTTTTTAATGATAAAGATTAGTACATGATTGAAAAATGCTATGTTTATTTAGAGTGATTAAAAAATATATATTGTATTTGAAGGCATTTTCTTAAAAGAGGTAAATATGTATAATTTGACCATAAGTGATCAAACTGTTAGTTCAAGCCGGAATGATCACACAAGAAGGGGGTTAAATTGGGTGATCTAAGTTGTAGAAACTTTTTTAATGATAAGACATATTTCTAAATTTGAGCAACCTGAGAAGTTCAACTTTGCTTAAAAGAAACTTTCTTAGCTTAAAAACAAAATTCTTAAGTTCGCTTTGACTTAGAAAAATAAACTTGAATAACACTAGTCAGAATGATTAGCAAAAGAGATCAAAAAGGTTTTTTTTCAAGATATTTCAAAAGAGAGGTTGCTTTAAGAACAAATCTTCAAGAGATAAGAACCTCAGATCAAACTGTAAAGAATAAACAAGATGAGAGAAAAGGAGATTCACACCACGATATATAATGATTTAGACCCAGTAAAATAATAAATTCTACATCCACTCCCTAAGCATATAGCAAGGGAATTCACTATGAAGGAAATCACAAGTACAGGCTCAAGCTTGAAACTTTTTACAACCTTTATCATGGTAACCTCTGAAGCACTAGATTTTATGGGCTCACTTTGCAAACTTTTCCAACTAGATTTTGTTTACAGTAAACCTGGTAAACGCAAAGATGGATTTAAGAAACGATATGAATAAGCTTAATCACTCTCTTAGGATAAACAACAAGGTAAGGCTCAAGAGAGTAGCTATTTCAACCAAGTATGCTAAGTAGACTTCCAGCTTTTTACTCAAGTAGATAATAGTCTCTTTGTTCTATATCTTTTTCGTTCTGCAATATGTCTTTTATATATTTTCTTGTAGATGACTGTTACTCTCTTTTATCATTTCTGCAAATTTGCACGCTCTTTTTGATTTTGAGATATGATCATGGAGCTTCAATTTCATGAAGACACAAAAGCTTGGTTTGAATCTTCTAGTTGCTTTTCACTAGCTGTAGTTGTTGCAATTTTTAGGATCTTCTTTTGGAAATTGCACGCCTAAGGAGATGATAGTTAGGAATAAAGTATTTTATTATATATCTACTTTTTCACTTGAGTTTGATAGAAAATAATATTTTATTTGTACTTTTCAAAAGTTGATCAATACACCATTTAGAGCATTTAATAACTGTAGGTTCTGTATATATTATATTATGCACAGTGGAAAAGTAGTTCTTTCTTTTCAGACACAAGTCAACTGAGTAGTACACTTTGTAAAGCATCGATAAGTTCTTACATGCTCATTTCAAGGGATTTTTTAAGAAAAACTTTTCTAATTGAACTTTTTTCCTTGATAAGAACTTTTTTGTTTTCTTAAGAAAAACTTTTTCTTAGACAAATTTGCTTAACAAAATTCTTCTTCTAAAAGCTAGAATATCTTCAACATAGTTGAATCATCAAAACATATGTCAACAATCTCCCCCTTTTTGATGGTAACAACTAAATCAGAACTATGCAAATTGGTTAAGAGAAAGAATTCAAAATGTGAGGACCAGAGCAAGAGCACTTCCTTTCTTATTGCTTAAGAGCAAAAAGATGAATTGAGCTTACTAGCTTCGCCTGAGTTTGTGCATACTTTCAAGTATATGCAAACACACTTTGCTTTTTCTTGCATTCTTAATAGATAACATGTATATTCAAGAATGCATAAACTTATTACATATTGATATTGTTAGTTCAAGCAGTAAGGATCACACAAGAAAATGGGTTGAATTGAGTAACATAAGTTATAGAATCTTTTTCGATGATAAGAAATATTTCTAAATTAGAGCAACCTGAGAACATTAACTTTGTTGAAAAGAAACTTTCTTAGCATAAAAACAAAATTCTTAAGTTCACTTGACTTAGAAAATAAACTTAAATAACACAAGTCAGAATGATTAGCTGAAGAGATCAAAAGCATTTTTTCAAGATATTTCAAAATAGAAGTTGCTTTAAAAAATAAATCGTTAAGAGATAAGAACCTCAGATCAAACTGTTAAAGTATAAATGAGATGAGAGAAAGTGATATTCACACCATGAAATATATGGTTTAGACTTAGTAAAATATTAGATCCTACATCCACTTCCCAAGGATACAGTAAGGAAATTCATTATGAAGGAAATTACAAGTACATGCTCAAGCTTGAAGCTTTTTACAACTTTTATCAAGGTAATCTCTCAAGCACTAGATTTTACGGGCTCACCTAGCAAACCTTACACCACTAGATTTTATGGGCTCACCTAGTAAACCTAAAGATGGATTTAAGAAATGATACAAATAAGCTCAATCACTCTCTTAGAATAAACAACAAGGTAAGGCTCAAGAGAGTGGATATTTTAACTAGGTATGCTCAGCAAACTTTCAGTCTTTTTCTCAAGTAGATAATAGTCTCTTTGTTCTCTCTCTTTTTTGTTCTGCAATATGTCTTTTATATATGATCTTGAAGATGACCGTTACTATTTTTTAACATTTTTGTAGATTTGCACACTTCTTTTGATTCTAAGATATGATCGTGGAGCTTCAATTTTATAAAGATACAAAAGTTTGGTTTGAATCTTCTCGTTGCTTTTCACTAGCCGTAGTAGTTGCAATTTGTAGGATTTTCATTTGGAAATAACACACCTAAGTAGATGATAGTGAGGAATAAAATATTTTATTGTATCTCTACTTTATCACTTGAGTTTGAAAGAAAATAATATTTTATTTGTACTTTTCAAAAGTTTACCAATACACTTTTTAAAGCATTTAATGACTGTAGGTTCTATTTATAATATTATATTATACATAGTGGAAAAGTTGTTCTTTCTTTTTAGATACAAGTCTATCGAGTAGTACACTTTGTAAAGCATTGAGAAGTTCTTACATAATTATTTCAATGGATTTCTTAAGAAAAACATTTATGACTGAACTTCTTTCCTTGATACGAACTTTCTTCTTGTTTTCTTAAGAAAAACTTTTTCTTTAGACAAATTTGCTTAACAAAATTCTTCTTTCTTTAAGCTGGAATTCTTCAACAAAGTTGAATCATCAAAACATATGTCAAAAATCTCCCCTTTTTTGATGATGATAACTAAATAAGGAATATGCAAATTTGTTAAGAGAAAGAATTCAATAATGAGGACTAGAACAAGAGCACTTCCCTTTCTATTTGCTTAAGAGCAAGAAGAGGAGTTGAGCTTACTAGCTCCCCCTGAGTTTGTGCATACTTTCAAGTATATGCAAACATACTCTTTGTATTGCATATGATATTTTTCCCCCTTTGGCATGACCAAAAAGGAATAATTCTAAACACTTAAGAGTATAGACAACACAACATAGAGAAATCAAATGTGATAAGATAAAGATAATCCAGTTACCATAATACAAGCCAGTTTTAAACAAGCTCAACAATAAGAGGGATAAACTTAAAAACATCCCAGTTAATCTTAGAAAACTATCAGAGAATGAAAATCTAAGATGCATTGTCAGGTTCAAGAAGATGATTCTTGAGTTTCTAGGATTAGTATTATCTGGGAGTTTAGGGTTAAGAACTTCCTTCTGAGAGGATGATGGAGGGTGGATAGGTAGCTGAGAAAGACTAATTTCTTGAAGAACTCTTTCTATCATCTCAGACATGTCATACATATAATGCTTCTTTTCAGCTAGTTCAAAGTTTTTTGTCTAAAACATAGTTCCTTATCTCTTCTCCTTGGGAATAGATAGCATCAGCAAGTGACTCAATTTTGGCTTTTAATATAGAGTGAATTTCTGGCTCAATGGTTGGCAGTTTACTTTTCTGCTTAAGTAACTCTATTTTCTAAGCAGTTTTTGGAGGCTTCTTTGTTGAGGTCATAGCAGTAGAGGTTTCTTTCATCTTCTGAGTATCAACCTTAACATATGGTGAAGAGATATTTTGCTTCAACTTAGGTGTTAACTGTGGAGCAGGGACAATATGAGTGACTTTCATTTTGCCTTTTCTAACCATAGGAATTTCATCTTCTTCTTCCTCATTTTCTTCTCTAAACACAGTTGAAAGAACATTCTTTCCATAAATTTGTTGAATTTCCACTTGCATTGCTTCTGCAGGAATATCTTTCTTTTTAGTAGAGCTTACTTTCTTATCAGAATTTGTCTTTTCAACAAGGTCAGAGGAGGAATCAGATTCAATATGCATACTGATAACTTCATCAATTAAGGCTTGGGGGCTTCTCATCTTATGTTTCTTCATTATTATCAGACACGTCAACTGATTCAGGCTTTTTATTTAAATCTTTCTTCTTTTAAATGAAAGAAATCTTCATTGATTGACTGGTTGGATGAGGTATGAATTTCTTTTTCTCCTTAATAGGACTTTTCTTAGCAAATACATCAGGGTTCTAGATGATCATTCTTTGTGCTAATTGTTTCTTCTTCTCTTGGTACTTTTTGTTATACTTTATTTTTCTTTCTTTCTTTAATTTTTACCTCTTATGCAGCATATAGTTTGTGACCTATGGACTTGAGTTTCATCCCTTATGGGACTTGAATCTCAGTTTTTCTAATCTTCTGAGTATAAGCACTTCTTCTATCAAATATCTCCCATGTTTCTCCATGCTTTCTTATTCCTATGTTCAAGAGAAGTCTTTCATCATAGTTGGCATTGTCTAAAGCAGTCTCACTTCCTAACTTTTCTATATTCACTCTTACATTTTGTGTTAGAAGAGTGATTATAGTTCCATAAGGCAGTTCAGCATTTTCTTTTGTCAAAAAGGCTCTCATATGATTCAAGATAATGAAGGACAGATTTATCTTTGTAAACACTTAATTTTATCTAGGCAAAAAAAAAATTAAATACAAAATACAAAAATCGAAGAAAGGACAAGTTACCCAATGTAATCTCTTCTATTATATTATTTTCGGCCATTTCCATTAACCCACCATTCTTTTATCCTTCAGCCATTTCCTTCAATTTATTTTCAGTAATGCATCTTAAGCCATTTACTTAATCAAACTTCCAAGACCACTCCCCTTTGACTCGATTCACCCATTTTTCCAAATCCAGCAACGATGTCATGTGCCAAAACCTACTCACTTATCCTATCTTCTTCATTTTTCTCCATCTTGCCATTGTCCACCTTCTGTAGATGCTTCCCCTATCATCTCTCCATCTAACTGCTACACTTCTCTACACACGCCCAACCACTCGGCTATGTCTCTCTCCACGCCTTGGTTATTTTCTCTGTAGCACGCAACCTCCACTCTCGGCACTCACCCTCTACTTAACCTCTAAAACCCCTCTCCTGTACATCATCACACTCACACCGTAGCAGGGGGAAGGTGACACTGCTCAGCTATAAGTAGAGGAGAGGTCGAGATCAACAAATGAGGGGGAAGTTTATAAGATCGACGGATCAGTGTTGAGAAAAACTGAGAATCTGTAAGCACAAAACAGAAATTGAGAGTTAGAAGTCAAGATTGATTTCTAGAGAGGCTTCTATTTCAAAGAAAGGTAAATTGTTTATGGTACTCACCATCTCTGTCTTGTGATTTTTCTTTTGTGGTTATATGTTTTTGCTATAATCTCCTTGAATCTGAGGTGAACTCCTTCCATTTAGTTGTTTTTTTTTTAGAGCCCGGATGATGGGTTCTTGGTTATTTGAGTAATTTTTTTGTTGAACCCATAGGCTAAGGGGTATCTATATAGTTCAAACTTAATCTGATATACTGTTATGTCAAAATGTGGTGGTGTTCTTGGGTTTATCCCCAAAATCTTCTTTCACAAATTCATGAATTCATATTTATTCACTGTGTGCTTGAAAAAAATTGATGCTTTCATTTAGAAAAAATCAGAGCTACATTATGGTGTTTGAACTAAAAGTTTAACAGGGTTTCATATTCGAAATCTACTTCAATTTATGGGTAAAAGAAAAATACATATTGGCAGTCTTGTTTGATTGGGTTCTCTGAAATGGCAAGTTTTGGGCATGATTATTTGGCTTTACTTCACTGGAAAGCTAGGCAGTGGCCCTTCCATCTCTCTTTGAAAAGTGTTCCAGAGTTGATCAATTTGAGACATCGTATACGCTGTTAACCCTAAGCTCGAATTTTTTTTTGATTGCTCCCTTGAGGTATTATGTGTGATTGTTGGTTCATCTAAGTGGGTATAGCATCTTAGTTTCCTTTTTCCGGTTTGGGACTTGGTTGTTTTATCATTTTTATGTCAATCTTTGTTTTCATACATGTTTTTTTTTTTTTGCTTTCTTGTTTGTAATATCTTAATGTTTCTCTTTATTCTTCCCCAGTAAGGTATAACTCTTCCATTGTCTATTTTACTACATATTAGTGTATTATTTGATTTCTTTTGTTTATGTTTCATTCATCCTTGTTGATTGTTATAATGAGGGACTGTTTATATTTAAAGTAACTATTTTAGTTCAATTTTATTACAAGTATGTTCTTTTGGTCTATATATGTTGAATTGTTGTTGCCAATTCCATTTTTGGAACCCTGCTGTTTTCTTAGGAAAGATGCAAAAAAAAAAAAAATTAGTTGCTTTCCAAATAGGACTCCAAAGAAAATAAAATTTTTTATCATCTAAAAAAAAATGGTGAATGAAGCAAATATTTTAGGATTACCTCATCCTTTCTTTTTTTTTTTTAATAACTTATGGGTCAAAGCCTTAAGCCTTTTTCTATAAATTACAAGAGGTCAAATTGGGCTCCAATGGTCCATGTGACATACCTATGATATAAAATCAATTCCATTTGGATTGGGTTCCAAGGACCCAAATAAGAAAACCCTTTTAAAAAAAAAAGTCGTCAAAGAATTAATTTTCAAAATATTAAGGGTATAATTGAATCTTCATCTTGTAAATCTAACTTCCACCCTTAAAAGGTAACATAGGGATTCCAAAGGCCCAATAGAGTTATTTTTAAAATAGGGTTCAAGGCCCCATTTTTTCAATTGGCTTCAAATGCCCATTAAAATTAATTCTTAAAACAAGCTTCAAGAGTTTATCCAAATTATTTGCAAAAATGGGATTCTAAAAAGACTCAATTAAATTCAATCAAAAAGGGTTTTAAGGGTCTAAGGAAACATTTTATAAAATTCCAAATGAGGACCCAATACTTTTAGAATTATGATTTTGGCCGCCCGAATATTTTTAAAATTTTGATTTTAGCCCCAATACTTTCATAAATTCGATTTTGGCCTCACTACTTCCACGAATCTCATTTTGACCCAATATTTTCATAAATTTCATTCTTGCCCCAATGACTCAACATTCAAAAGACTTTCAATAGAAGTTTATCTTCTCCAAAGTTTTAATCTTCATAAGCATTCAGTGGAGTTATATACTTCTCGATGTCCTAATTCACACAAGCTTTTAGTGAAATTTTGTCTTTCCCAAAGCTCTGATTCCTTTTCTAGGCTTTCAGTGAAATTTTATATTCCCCAATGTCCTCACTTTCATAGGCATTCGGTGGAGGTATATTCTCCCCAATTTCCTAAATTCATTTTTCAAGCTTTAAAGGGAAATTTAATTTCCCTAATGTTTTAACTTCGTTTCACCTAATTAACTTATCAAAATAATCTTGAACTATGTTGACCTTGATTCCTTTTGGAGTACGTAGGCATTTACTTGGTAAGGCAGGTCTAGTTACTTCTTTCTCTATCATCGTTCTTTATTATCATATTATTAAAAAGGGATAATCTTAATACATTAAAATTTTTAAGCACAAATAATTTAGGGTAACCATCCTTAGGGATGGACGTTATGGGGTGCCTAATACCTTCTCTACATGTAATTAGACTCCAAGACTCTTCCTTTGGTTCCAAGGGCCAGTTTTTCTTTTTTTTTTTAAGGATCCCAATTAACCTTGTAATTAATTGGTGGCAACTCCATTTTTCCTGTGTATTTTCCTTTACGCACCCAAAAGTCATAAGATGATGGCTTTTCACCAGCCGTCACGTTGTGACAATCTTGATGCCATTTGTGAGACACCACATGTAGAAAGTTTCAAGTTTGTTTGCATGGTTAGTAGCTCCTAATCTTGGCATAACCTTATGGGATAGTAGATGCAATAGGATTCTAGGATCAGGATTTAGAGAAAGCATCTACTATACTGTTCGTTCTTCCAGTGAACTCTTTAACAACATCTCATGTACGTAACCACTAAATACAATATCTCTATAACTAGAAAATTGTTTGATACCAGAATAGGGACATTCAATAATTTCAGCAATTTTCTCACATGTTACCATAATCTTTCTTCCCCTTAGATTTGAAGAACCCATGAGACTGTCTTTCTTAAAACTTAGGTTTGCATATAAATTTCTCATATGAAAAGAAATCTAGGTTTACCTTCCTTGCAACTGAGTATCGTCTATGCATGAAATCATTCTTATATACCTCTTCATATCCGTTATCTCTGAAAGTCTTTAGAACACTTAACTTATCTTTCTTCCTTGACCCAGTGTCTTCAATGGTTCTTCACTTAAGACCAAATGAGGAGGCCATTTTGAAAATACAGAGAAATGTTCTTTGAATTAGGGCAATAGAGTAAAGGTTTTGAATAATGAAGATGGTAGGATAGGACAAATGGTGGTATCGAATGGGATACTGATAGTTTAAGAGAATCAAGGGTTTCAACTGGCGAGAGGAAGTTTTCAAGGGTAGTTAAGATTTTTGAAATGTTGAGGAGATGGTGGAAACTAAAGGGTCGGTTATTTTAAAATATAACAATGCATTTTAAAAACCATTCTTAGCACTTATATTTTCTAAGAGAAGCAGAGAATATGAGTGTGAAAAATATAAATGAGTTTCAAAGCAGTGACCCCACACATATAAAAATAATAAGTGCACAAGAGATAAGTTTAGTAACCTTACCAAAGTCGAGCAACTAATTCTTGTCAAAACATATGATCAATCTGATATTACCCTTTTGAACATTATCTCTGATGAAGTGATGTCGTATTTCTATGTGCTTAGTTCTAGAATGTTGAATTGGATTCTTTGATAAGCATATAGCACTCGTGTTGTCACACTTTATGGGCATGTTCTTGAATATTAGACCAAATTCTTCCAACTGCTTCTTCATCTAGAGTATTTTATCATATCTACTACCAGCAGCTACATACTCAGCCTCTGCTGTTGAAAGAGCAACTGAGTTTTGTTTCTTAGTGTTCCAAGATATTAAGCAAAGGCCTAAGAATTGGCATGTACCACTAGTATTTTTTCTATCAGTTCTGCTTCCACCAAAATCAATATCTGAATAGCTAATTAGCTTAAAGTATTTATTTTCTAGGATATCATAAACCCAGATTTTAAGTTCTAATTAGGTACCTAAAATTCTTTTTACAACACTCAGGTGATATTCCTTAGGATACACTAAAAGTAATATAAAGTCTGCTAGCAATTAAATATAGTAGGGAGTCAATCATACCTCGATATAGCTCTAGATTCACTAATTTACCCTTGTCATCTTTTTCTAATTTTGTCAAGCAACACATAGGAGTTTTTGCTATTTTAGATGTCTCCATTCCATACTTCTTAAGTAACTCCCTGGTGTACTTTACTTGGTTGATGAAAATTCTTTCTTGAGATTGCTTTATTTACAATCCAAGGAAGAATGACATTTCTTGCATCATGCTGATCTCAAATTCACTTTTCATTATATCAAAAATTCCTTACACAATAACTCATTAGTAGAACCAAAAATAATATCATCTACAAATTTGAATAATCAAAATATCATTATTTGTGGTTTTTGTAAACAATGTGGTATCTATTGCTCCTTTAGAAAAACCATTTTGAACCAAAAAATTGCTTAGCCTTTCATACCATCCTCTAGGTGCTTGCTTTACACCATAAAAAGCTTTTGATAATTTGAATACATGATTTGAAAAAGCAGCTTGTTGAAAACCAGGTGGTTGCTTAACATAAACTTCTTCATTTAAGAAATCATTTAGGAAAGTACTTTTAACATCCATTTGGAATAACTTAAAACCTTTAAAACATGCAAAGGCAAGAAGCACTCTAATTAATTCTAATCTAGCAACAAGAGCAAATGTTTCATCATAATCAATACCTTCTTACTGATTGTATCCTTGAGCAACCAATCTATGTTTGTTTCTTACCATGTTTGTAGCTTCATCAATCTTATTTCTGAAGATCCACTTAGTATCGATGATTGAATGATGTTTAGGTACAGGTACTAGTGTCCAGACTATGCTTTTTTCAAATTGATGTAGCTCTTCGTGCAAGGCTATTATCTAGGATTCATCTTCAAGGGCTTCTTTAATATTCTTAGGCTCTATATGAGACATGAATGGCATATGGTTTATGCTTTTGGGTTGAGCTCTTGTTCATACTCCTTGAGATAGATCACCAATTATAAGTTCAGTTGAATGTGTAGGAAGTTTCTTCCATTCCTAATTTATTCTGGTGGACATATTTGTCAGCTCATTTATGTTGTAAATAACTTTTGTCTGACTAGTTTCTAACATTTGAATATTATCATAGTTTCTTGAGTTTATTCGTTTTGTTATCATTAAGGCTCAACTTTTGTATTTTGAACAAGATTCCTTCACTACTTTCTTCTTCATCTGAAGATACTTTATTCTAATTACTCAAAGAAGAAAGGTTATACTCATCAAACACAATATGAATAGATGCTTCAACAATTGGAGTTCTTTTGTTATAAACTCTGTATGCCTTACTAGATGTGGAATATCCAAGAAATATACCATCATTAGTTTTTGCATCAAACTTTCCCAAATTTCCTTTATCATTCTTAAGGATGAAGCACTTACGACTAAAAGAGTGAAAGTAGCTTATATTTGGTTTTCTTCATTTTCATAGCCCATAGGGGTTTTTCTTCAAAATTGGTCTTATCAAGCATCTATTCAAGATATAACAAGTTGTATTCATAACTTCAGCTTAAAATTCTTAAGGAAGCTTGCTTTCATAAAACATAGTTCTTGTCATATCGAGAAGAGTTCTATTTTTCCTTTCCACTACTCCATTTTGTTGTGTGATTCTAGGAGCAGAAAAATTGTGATCAATTCAGAGGTTTTCATAAAGATTTTCAAAACATTTGTTTTCAAATTCTCCAGTAATATCACTTCTTATACTTTTGATAACATCACCTTTTTAAATCTGAATTTTCTTCCAAAACTTTCCAAATGTTTTTAAACTTTAATTTTTATGAACAAGAAAGAATACCCAAGTAAATATTGAGAAATCATCAATAATGACTAGACCATATGTTTTATTACTTATGCTTTGAGTTTTAGTAGGGGCAAATAAATCCAGGTGTAGAAGTTCCAAAGGCTTTGTTGTAGAAACATGATTTTTGCTTTTGAAAGAAGACTTGGTTTGTTTTCCTTTTTGACAAGCTTTGCAAACATGATTTTTCTCAAATTTAATTTGGGTAAACCAAAGACCATATTTCTATTTACAAGCTTTGAAATCCAATATGCCCAGGTCTTTTATGCCATTACCAATTTTCATCTATGGTAGAAGTAGGACATTCAAATGATTTTAAAGAAATATCTTCTAAGTGCAAAACATACACATTTGATTTTTTTAAGCCTGAGAATAAGATGCTCATCATGAGTGTTAAAGATATTGCATCTTTATAACTTAAAGATTACCTTGTGCCCTTTATCACACAATTGACTTATACTTATCAAGTTATACTTCAAACCATCAACAAGATAAACGTCATCAATAGTGGAAGTAAAGTTTATTGAAAATTTACCAATATCGATGATTTTACCGTTCTTATTGTCACCAAATGTTACTAAACCGCTTTCTTTCTTCTCAAGGTAGCAGAATTTTGTGGCATCACCTATGATGTGTCTTGAGCAGCCACTGTCAAGATACCATTGATCCTTGCATCTCGAGCTTAAGCACACTTACAATAAATTTTTCAACCAAATTTAGGTACTCAAATTGTCTTGGGTCCTTGAGAGTTAGTGGTTTCATGTTGAGTTACAGAGGCGCATTTTTGAACCCAAACATATCTTGCCTTTTTCTGAACATTTTCTTTAAGAAAACAATTTCTTCTTACATGTCATATTTTTCCACAATGATAGCACTTCTTTTTGTTCTTTGTAATACCCAAATATTTTAAATAGAAACCACTCCTTTTAAAATTTTGGAAAAATAATTAAAAAAAATGATAACTTTTAGCCAATTAAAAAAAAAGGTCTCTTCCTTTTTCCCTAGTATATATAGCAGCAAAATACCCCCTTAATACTCTAGCCACACAATACCCCTCTTTTCCCTTTACTATTACTGTTCGACGCCTCTTGGAGAAAGTGAGGGCTGTTTTGGAGTCCCTTGGTGGCTATAAGTTAGAGTTCAATACCATTTTTGTTCTAATAAGTATGTGTTTATCATCATTTCTATGAAATTTAGAAATATATGACAATATAGCAGATTTGGAATGGTGATTTTGTGGGGTTATTGGGTTCCTTCATTTATAGAAAGCGGCTGGATACTTCTTTCTTATTAAATAAATTAAATCATGAAAAAAATTTGGTAAAGGAAATCACAAAAATATGATAAATGCTTCGCTTTTATAAATGTCCCTTCTTTGTTTTTCACATTCTCTTATTTGAAGTGAGTCAGATTAATTGGTTGGGTAATAATTAGCTTGAATCTGAACAGTTTGATATATATGTATATATATATATATATATATATATATATATATATATATATATTATTCTCACTTTTCCAAAACTGTAACTATAGAAGGCATATCAAAGAAGACCAAAACAAAAGAAATAATAATGTATGTACAATATATATATATATGTAACTATTACTCTATTCTTAAGTATGAACTGTTTTCTCATAGTGATTATGGAAATGCATGAATTGTATGAGATTTATAAAGGTGATTTAGAACCGTAATCTGGGATCCGTAGTTGAGTGGTGGTAGAACCACTAGGTGTACCTAAGTCACAACCTTTATTAGTTGAGGGCGGTTCCTGATAAAGGGTACTTTTGTCAGTGAGTACAGTTTCTGACAGAATATTGACTTTGATTATGAATGGTTTCCTCTGGATGAGACTACTCCATGAGGAACAGGAAATTTAGTATTTTCTTTCAGTAAGTGCAATTCCTGAAGGTGAGGATCGGGTTGTCCTACAATTGAGTTTTATCTTCTGGAGTGGGAATACTATTTTTCTTAGTTTGGGTTCTTCCCTTGAATTATTATGGATCCTAGGAATTTATGATTTTCATTGAAGCATTTATGAACATAATTACTTTTTGTTCATATTATTAAATATTGTAATATGATTGTAAAACATATAAATTATTTTATTTCCCAGATGAAAGGTACATTATGTGCATATTATATATTAATTAATTCTTTAAGTACTGAAATAAAGTTTTACATGATTTTGACGGTAATACACTTTACACCTAGGAATTCATGTATCCATAGATAATTTTGTCTGACTTACCCCTCAAATTTTATTTTCAGATCAGGTCACTGGTGATTATCTTTCAGCTCCGTCTACTCCCTTTGAATCCGCTAACTAAATTGGTAGGCAATACTCTGAGTAATTAGTGGAGTACTTTGGTGATTAGTGGACATTGTTGGATAGGTTTTTTTGCATTATCTTAATAAGGGTCTTGATCTGTAATAATGATAATTGCATAGTATATATGTAGTTAGTAGATACAGTTCATGTTAGACCCCTTTATTATTTTCTGTTTAAGCCACTAAGGCTTCTGATTTATTGTGGGTCTATCCACCTTATTTTTGAATAGATTTGTACCCTGGGATAATTCATATTTCAGAGAAAACTCTGCCGAAATTTTTATTAAATTATTGACTTAGAAAATTTTTAGTGAGAGTATACTTAATTTTTATTATTCATTTAAAATGGAGTGTTAATGATATTAGTTGCATAAGTATTTTAAGCTGGTAGGTTATTACCTGAATGGTAATTTTCTACTCCGATCACATGCTCTAAAGTGGGGCGTGACATTCTTATTTTTATCTTTAGCTTTATGATGATGATCCAATGAATTTTTCTAACTTGTTTCAGAAGACGAAGGGAATCTTATACCAGTTTTGTCATAAGACCATTTTAGAGTTCTTAGTATAGTATCCAGTCTTAATGACCTAGGAGTAAACTTAGAAAAATCCTTTGATAGAGATTATATTCTTAACTTAAGGATTTTATTTTCGATTTCTAGTTCTTTGTTTCTTTTCTCTAGTGACTCAATTTCTTTGCTTACTTCAACAATAAGATCATTTACTTTATTTGAAGTTTCCTTGCTAACTTTCATTTCCGCACTTTCCTTTTCCTTGGTTAGATTTTCTATCATACATGTAGACTGATGATGCACTTTCATAAGAGAGTTATGTTTCAAGGTCAACTTATTATAATTCTCAAATAATAGATTGAAAGCATCTTGAAGTTCATCAAAGGAGTAAGATGAGTCAATATCGCCATTAGATAGAGATTTGATGTTTCATCCTCTGAATCATTTCATGAGGTATCTGAAGCATCATCTTTACTCCAGGT
>JASKGM010039984.1:0-22780 GCA_034509205.1 Ceratonia siliqua
AAGTCAATTTTAATTCTGTATTTTCAGGCAATGACTAGATAATAATGATGCCTTTCGTTGGAAGCTTTGTTAGTCGTTTGTCTGCTGCATAAGTCTAAGAAATTTGATATGTTACGAACATATTAATTATGAAGTTAAAGAGTTTCGGGCAATTCTTCAATAATGCGGCTTTTAAATCTTGTCAGTGGTCACTGTCTAGTCTCGTGCCAATTTCATAAGTTTTACTGTCTCATTTGCCAAACAAATTGTTTACACCAATCCCCACAATCAACATCAACTGGATGCATATTGTGTCATATTACTTTTATCTCTCGTTTTAGAATTACTTTTAGAATTACTTTTATCTCTCGTTTTTAAATATTTTTAAATTAATATTACTTTAAATTAAATTAAGAAGGATGCTCCAACCTTGGCATAAACAAACAATTCATTAATAATCAAAGTAAGTCTTCCATATCAAATGCAAAATCGCTGGGATCTGGTTCATAATCATAAGGATCGAAATAACCCCAATAATCTTCTTCAGAATCTGATGCAGAATCTTCCAAGTCTGAAGCATTCCCATTTTGTACATGTTGTGTGTCAGTGTCACCATGTATAGGCATTTGCAGCAGAAAATCGGTGAAGGATCGTATATTGATAAGCACATAGCAGAAGAATGCCGCAAGTGGTGCCAGTTTGAAGTTCATTTTCATCACCGTCACCAAGAAACACCCAAGGAAGAAATTGAACATTCCCACTTCGAATCCAAGTTCCAGCTGTCTCGACAGGCTCAACGACATCAAGCCAAATGCCCCACATGAACCCAGGTTCATTATTCTCCCATATCCCTTTTCCTCATTCCCTTCTTTGCTTCGGTCTTCCCAGAACGAGTAGAGAGAGGTAACCGTTAAAACCAGAAAACCCACATGCGCTCTCAGCAGAAAACTTCTTGCAAATCCCCTGCACTTGTTCACAAACAGCATCAAGCTGGACATGATCAAGCTTACTACGCTGTAGATAACAATCTTCAGTAAGTTCAACTCTCCAAACAGGTCGTGGAAAGAGGGGCTCAGGGCATAACAGATGAATCCAACTATACTTGACCCAAAGCCCACCAATCTCCATAACATTGTGTGGATGAGGAGTTTGGGAACTGTGACTGGCATCATGATAGAGTGAAGCCTTGAGATTGGACAGTGATAACTCGTAACTCTGGTAATTTTAAATGTTGAAATTTATGAAGAATATTTTTAGGAGGAGGAGGAGGAGATGATGGAGTTTGAGTAGACGAGAAAGAGTCCCCCCTTCATGGAAATGGGTGCTCCGTGTGGGACAGGATGGACAGTGAGAATGGAAAATGAAAGTGGCAGGAAGTTATGTATACCATTTACCAAAAAGGAAAAGACTAAAGAGAAGTGCGTGGTATCCATTGACTAACTCGCCAAGTCTCCAAGATTACTATTCACTACTAGTAGTAGCTCTTGCTTTCGGTCATGACCAGAAAAAAGAGAAAAGGTCTTGCTTTAAAGTTCACCTTGATTGTGTCCCAAGTTAATGATCAAGTTTTTGGACATATGGCGTTCTATCACCTGGGATTCGGAAAAACCTTCTCCATTTTCTCTACTTTCGTTTGTTTTTCTCCTCCTCCACGTCCTTCAAGTGTCTGTTACTGTGATTGAGATGGCCCATCGCACCCTCCATTGTCAATCAGACACTGCCCCATAGTCATGAACTCATGATGCAAACTTTCCAAAAACCATTATTGGAAAAGAACTTCACTTTGCAACTCGGTTTAACTAGGAAATTCCATATGGAGGATGTTTTCTGTCTTCCCGGACACCAACAGCAACCAGGATCATTCTGCTGCCATTTGCTTCTATATTGTACAACAGTTTTTATTAATTAATATTTTAATTTTTATAAAAGAGTGTGTAGAAGTAATATAATTTTAATTTTTTGAGTTATAAAATAATAAAATTTAATAATGTAAAAATAATACTCCTGAATCACATTCACCAATATAGGAAAGCTAAGTCCATCCATTCTTTCTAAAACCATTTGGGTGCTGCCAAGTTGGATCAGTTTCATTAAACCTTAACCATCCAATCTTAATATTAAGGGATAAAAAGTTTCAATAATGGCTATCTTTTTTTTTGTGTGTACAGAAATGACTATCTCTCATGTTAACACGCTAAACAATGGTAATGTCCAATATTTGGACCGTCTATAGTAAGAATCCACGTATGAAGTTGAGATTTCACATTAATACTATTTAACCAATCAAGGAGCCATTTGATGAAACAATTGGTGGGAAAGTAAATTCAAATTTGATTATGTTTGGCACTAATATAATTGGTCGTTTTCATCTCATTATAATTATTTATCATTTCGGATGGTCACAATAAGGTAAGGGAGTTAGAAAAGAAAAATCGAACTTGTTTTATCGTTATCGTTTAAAGTAAATAAACGATTATAATGAAACAAAAAAAAACTAATTATGTTGATGTCAAGATGACTGAATACTCTTTGGGAAAGCATAGCTAGTACAAGATGGAGGAATGCTTGATGTTGTCACATGGTCAGGTAGAGATGTGTGTTTAATCTTTTTTGGGTCCCAATCATATTATAGTTTCCGTGAACAATTATGTTGCATTTTGAATCATTGGAGGGTAAAATATTATTCCCTCTCCTAAAAAATGATTTAATTATATAATTTTTTTATCTATTTTAAAAATTTATACAACATTCTCCTGTAAATTGAAAACAAATTACAACTTAACTTAATTTTTTAATAAAGTTAAAGTTAATTGTTATCTTTTGGTCAAAAGATTTTTTTTATATTATATGACTAAAATACTATTGATTTTATATAATATGGCCAAAATATATTTTTCTTTCATAATTTTACTTCAATTCTTTTTTTTTATGTTTTAAAAATATAATTACTTGAAAAAAATTATTATTTTTTGAAAATTAAATCTTTTTTTGTTTTAAAAGTATTATTGCTTGAAAATATTTTCAAGATTTTTTTTTGTATTTAAAAATATCATGACTTGAAAAAATTTTATTTTTTTAAAAAGTATCATTAGTTGAAATTTTTTGTTTGTTTTTAAAATATAATTACTTAAAAAATTACGTTTTTATGTTTTAAAAATAACATTACTAGAAAAAGATTGTTTTTTTGAGAATATCATAACTTGAAAAAAATTTCATTTTTTGTTTTAAAAATATCATTACTTGATTTTTTTTGTTTCAAAAATATAATTACTTAAAAATTTTATTTTTTTCTATTTTAAAAAATTATTACTTGAATTTTTTTTAAAAAAAATACTTGAAAAAAGTACATTCTTTATGATTTAAAAATATCATTACTTAAGAACTTTTTTAAAGTATCATTATTTGAAAAAAAAATTGTTTTAAAAATATCTACTTAAAAAAATTCTTATTTTCTATTTTAAAAATATTATTATTTAAATTTTTTTACTGTTTGTCTTCTTGCTGAGTGAGACTGTTAATTGTTTATCTTCTTCATGAATGAGTGACTATTTTAAATAAAGGTAATTTTTTTCATTCTATTTTGTAATATTAATTAAAAAAAGAATCGAAATATAATATTCTTAACAGAATCGGATTAAATGGAATTATGTGTAGGTTCTCAAAATAAAATAAACTATTATGTAATTAAATTATTTCTTAAGAGATGAGAGAGTATTTTATTCTAATTAAGAAGTATAGATATAATTACTCTTCCTTTATATAAAGTTTATTTTTATTGAAATTGAATTAATTATTTTATGATATATTTACAAGTATTATATTTTATAAAGTATTTTATGGGATCTGTTTAATTCTAAAACACTTTTAAAATTATTTGAAGTATAATTTTTTTGTTTATAAAACACTATAACTCAATGAAATTATTCTTTTATAAAAAGTAATTATATATTCTATCTCTTACCTTTTGTGCCTGATTAAAGTGGAAGCTTTCAACATCCTCCACTTCATATTTAAGATAGGAACTTTCCATAATTAGTTATCAAACAGAACCTGCACTTACGTAAGCAGAATCATGTTGGGTCATTCATATCCAGCTGTTCACGTTACCTTTCCGCTCGAAATTACCTTATAAACAACCTATTCATGAAGCATCAAAGATTCAAAATCAGGAAAGCAAGCTTCGAACAATTTCAAAGAAAAAAGAAGAAAAGTTTCAAAATACCATACATTCGTAATAAGCCACAACTTAAACGTGAGGACTTTCTTGTATAAAATATTTCTCAGTTTGCAATACCATACATTCGTTCTCATTGATAAACGGTAATACATATCTAAATTACCATTCCAGAACGACCATAGCAAAAGCACAGATCAAACAGAGCATAAAATATAAGTTCGCTAAATTTTTTAATGAAAACTCTTCGTCATCATCCATGGCAGCTCCAACCCTGATCAGAAATTCTTCAGCAACTTGCGAACCTGTTCCAGCGTCACAAACAGCACCACGGTGAAGGGTCCTTGCCTTGAAATCGTTGGTATAAATCCTTTGTAAAGCGCCATGGGACCCTCTGCTCGCACTGTCTTCACAGCGCAATCCAATGCACCCGAGTACGGTGGCTCCTTCCCTGCCTCCACCTTCATATTCATCACCCTCGTCTTTATCACATCCAATGGGTTCGATGTCACTGCCGCTACGAACCCCGCCGCGAAGCTCGCCGTCACGTGGGTCCATAGCCCATCACGCATCACGCCTTTCTCTAGTATCACCTCCTTTATCTGATCATACGATGCCAGTTGCGACGCCGTTACCAGCATCGCACGGTTCACCGTAAGCGATGACCCTCGCCAAAGGCTTGTCACTCCCTCTTCCTTCGCCATTCGGGTGATGGCGTCCACCACGGACTTGTAGTTCCGGCGCTGAGCTGGTGGGAGCCGACCATCGGCTTGCATTCGGACCATGGCTACGTCAGCTGGGTTACCGACGGCAGCGCCTACGCCGCCTGAGATAAAACCGGCTACGATCTTGCGGTATAGCGGCATGCTGCCTCCGGCGTTGGGATCGGACCAAGTTTGCTTGAGAACATCGTAGAGTCCCATTCGTGTGGTGGAGTAGAGTAGCTGGCGGAGGACGGTGGCGGAAACGCCAGAGTAAAGAGCGAATACCCCTTCTTGTTTGATGAGGCGAATGCCAACGGCGATAGGACCCAGGCGAGTGGGAGGCGAAGGAGGCACAACGTGGACGAGGCCAGGATGAAAGGCGAGTGCGGAGCGAAGGTTACGAAGTGGCGGGTTGGGTTTTGGGGCGTGGGGTTCGCCCTGGAGCTGCATTCGGACTTTGATGAGGTCAAGAGGGTGGGTGGAACAGCCAGCAACGACGGAAGCTATGCCTCCCTCAACAAAACCTTTGAGACCCATATGGAATTTTCTCGGTAAGCAAACAGAAAGTTAGCTTCCTAAAGAGGAAAAGAAAGGAGAGAGAAGTAAAGGAAGATAGAAGAGGAGGACCAATTGGAGTAAGGGCTCATCTCAGCGGAGAGCAGGAGATGAGAATGGAGGTCAAAGGCTATGGAAGAAGAGTGAGGAACGGTAGGCCTTTGAGACATGTGCTATTAATTAAGAAGAAGCTATATATATATATATATGATTAGAGGACAACGGATTGCTTGGAGATCACCAGGCAATATGGGAAGGGCCTTTTATAGCACAAGAGTTTAGGATTGTGGAGCCCCTTCCATTTTCCAACTATCTTTTCACATATCCTCACTATCACTATTGTTTCTATTATTGGAATATTTTAACCAAAATTGAAAGTTCCGATTGAGACCTTCTTTAGGATATAGAAATTTTCATGTATGCACAAATTAGGATCAATTTAAATTTACGACAACATCACTCGTAAATATGAAGGCATCCATCATAATATGAATATATTCTTGGGTACCAAATATGAAATATGTGCAACTAAAGTTATCAGTTGCATGCACCATATTAGAGATAGATAGAGACTTGTATTCCCAAGGAAAAAAAAATTGATGAACACAAAAAGTCATCGATAAACAATAAATAATCAGCGTAAGCATATTTTAGGATGTGATTCGCGCCCCACACCCCCCAGAAAGAGTGAGAGATCAAAAAGTTTCCGGTACGTCGCCTGAGAGATTCGAACTCTCGCGGGGAAACCCCATGTACTTAGCAGGCACACGCCTTAACCACTCGGCCAAAGCGACGTTGTCTCTTAGGCGGTTGTTGAAGAATGGTAAACTAATTGTTCAACCACGTGAAATTCAAAATATCTGAAGGTGGAACATGCGTACTGACTAGGAGTTGTTATTTGAATAAGATATTGTGTCTATTATAATTATTACTCACTTTCAATGATATTTTTGTGTCTCTATATATGTTAATGGACATGTCATTTACCAACTTACTCTTTGAGTTTTCACACCTAAGAATATCATTGAGGACACAAGGTTAAGCAATTGCACTATGACGTTATTGTGAATCTTATCTTTCTTTATCATGTCAATGTGATGACTTTGCTGTGCATTACTAGGAATCACGAGATTCATCTTAATTGTACAATGTCCTCACGTATCCATGTTCAGGAATACGAGTCTTCCTCTCTTTAATTATCATCTTTAACTGTAACTCATTTCAAGATAGAAAATAAGTTATTGTGATTGATTAGAGATAGGGAATTTAACCGTTTTATATTTGTTTATGGGTTAACATTTATCCACCCATTATAGATAGTCATCTCGTCAGTTCTACACTGTTCTCATTATATCTGTACTATAATTATGCCCAATAAAATAGAATTGACCCAATTGATCACTTATTATAATTAGGTATCCAATTCATATTATTGGACTAATATTTAATCCGTTTTATTAAACCAATATAATCCAATCAATTAAGTTGAATAATTCTAATAGTTTCCACTCTCCTATATCTCTAATCTTTGATGCTCACAGTGACCACAGTAAAGTCCACATAGAGGAGCATTAGGGAAATATTGAATCATCAATATATATATATATACATATAATAACGTTAAACATCAGTTTGTGTCCGTTGGAAGAGGATGAAATTGAAAACAGTGATTCAAATTTGATATATTATAGTATTTGTTAAGCTACATTCAATCGGTGCATTTGAGTATTATTTATTTATTTTTTTAAGAAAATAATCAAAAAATTCAAAAAAAAAAGAAGAACAAAATACTTACAAAAATTAAAGAAAATATAAGAATAAGAGAAATTTTCCAAAATAAAAATAAAAACAAATTTAAAAAAACAAAAGAAAATAATTTAAAAAAATACCTAAGTATATCCATATATCTAAATATATCTTACAAAACATGGATTGAATATATGCAAGTGCATTGGTTGAAGTGTGTGGTATTGGTAGGTAATGGTGATGATAGAGATATTTGTTCATTTGGGTCAGTGGTTATGGAAATACAGTTAGTTTTTGTACTTCGTACTTTGAGAATGCCAATATTTGAAACAAGAAAAGTCGTTGTTTTACCCACTAACCCACTTTCATTTATTCACGCTTCTCATTTGATTTATATATAATACAAATTAATATGAGACTTTGCTTTTTAATTTCCTCTTATCGCTATTAACCGCTGCTCAAAATTCTTAAAACTAGATAATAAAAACTCGGCCAAAATTGATCAAAAAGTAGTGAATTACAGGAATTCAAACAATTTTTTTATTTTACTAAGATTATGCCGTTTTAATATAATCTTTTTCTAAATTTTTGAGTTTAAACAATATTATGTTAACTATTTTTAATATAATTAAATATACTATATGCGGTAGAGCAATTGTAAATATTCCAAGCCAGTTAGAATAAAAGGAGGCATCCCCACACTCGTTTGGTGCAACCCAGCAGCAAAGATCGTCATATAAACAATTCCTCCTCGACACATCCGATAATGAAGAGCTCTAAGAGTGGACCTTCGTGAATGTCGATTTTTATTTACTCATAGAGCCCCTCTACTCTATCATTGGTGAAGACGAAGCATAGGTCGTTCAAGAGGAGCAAGCGTCGAATAGTTTTCTGTCCTAGATGTGTTGACATACACCATTTTTTATATCATTATAAACTTAGTATATATATATTTAAGTGATTCAATGAGATTATACATATATAAGTATTGATTGTTTGATTATTTTGATATTAAATAAGTTAATTTTTATATATTATATCATTAATATATAAGATTATATAAAAAAATTTTATTATTGGTCAAATCATAATTCGATCACGATCGGACCAATGAACCATGAATTGCTATTCTACCAATTCAATAACCAATCTAATTTTTAAAAACTATATCAGTAGTGAACAGATTTAAAGATATTTTGAGGTGGCCACAATTTACAACTCTCTATAATAAGATGAAGAACATGGCCATTACTCATCAGGCCATGTCTGGCCTGAAGAAATCATTGGAGAATTGTGGCCGACAACTGAGAATAATCAACATCACTTGCTTTCTATTTTCCTTTCATAGATAAGAATGATTTGCTGAGAATGTTTCTTTGCTAAAATCATAATGTTGCCTATAAAATTTTGTTGTACAATTCCATAAATTGATTTACTAAGCAATTATATATTGTGCCTTCAACATCTCATCCTAGTTTAGTACATCACAAATATCTTCTCTCTCTCTTTTCATAGGTTAAGGATATTTTCGAATTAGTTTGTATGTTAACTGAGATTAAGTTTCGTGCATTCTAAGTGCTCTTACAAGTGCACGGATCCAAGGTTTTTATTAAGTGAGATCACATTTTGTAGATATAACAATAACAATAATAATAATAATTTAAAAATATATATTATCATAAATTAATATTAAGTAAATTTAAATTTAAATTTTTTTAAGTATTTAATTCATAAATAGAAGATATATACAAGTACAGAAAAGACCTTATAAATTTATTTAATTTTTTTTCTATTATGTTAATAAATAGAAACCCTGTATTTGAAGAATAGGAAATTAAGAGTGAGAGATCCATATATTTCTTTCTATAATAAATATAAATACTATCTTTACTTATAATATAAAAAAATTTAAAAATAAACATAAGCATAAATATTAAAAAATTAAATATTGATCCAACTAAAAAAAGTAAGCTAAGAAATACAAATTCTTAATCACTGACCAACTCCATTCCCACAAATATCTTTGTATCTACTCTATGCACCATGTTATGTTAGGTATTTTGGTTTCCTTCATTTTATTTTCCTGGCCATTTAATATTTTATTAAGAACAAGATTTTACCTAAACTTATAATTTATTCCATGCAATATGTTTTGCTCTTTTCTTCTGGAAAATATTTCTAGTATTATTATAGTACAGTATTATTATCATTTATAAATCATATTTTAAAATATTTATCCCTCCTAGAATATTAGAACATAATCAACACAATTTTATATTAATTACTTACATGATAACATTCTATAAACACAATGGTTTGATAATTATGATTAAATAAAAATATCTTACTTAAAAAAATCATAGGTGGTGCAAACAGTAGATTATCCTGAGTTGCACTTTTATATGAGTGCATTGTTTGTAATGGTAATTAAATTGGAAATAATAATACAAAATGGAAAGTGGAAGTGAGTGAATTCATTATTTCTTCCAATGAGGAATGGTTGTCAACTTGTAAGAATTGTTATTGGATGGTATAGGGTAGTGATTTGACAGCAGTAATTAGCCATATTTTTAGTGCTAGAAGAACTGTGTATAGTGGAAACTAATTTTGTACTTCTCTAGCTCTACTTTTTGTTTTCTTTTAATTTAGGAGTGTAATGTGTTGAAATTTAGAAAACAAAATTATATCAAATCTTAGATCTTTGATACTTAAAATTAGGGATGTGCGGTCGAGTTTAATCGAGAAATGCGGTTTGGTTAACAATTAGGATATTTCTAACCTCAATTTTATTCGAACCAAATCAAACTGATTAAATAAATATATTTTCTTTTCTTTTTTTTTTACATAATACATATTATTTTTTAAGGTAAAAGCTACTAAATTATTGGTCATTTGCATACTAAAACAAAATGAGTTGTCTCAGTTTAATTCACATTCCCTAAATTTATTTCAAAATTCAAACCAGAAAACGAAAAACAAAAAAACAAAAACTTTCTACTTTCAAACTAATTCCTTCAAGCATCAACAATCTCTTCAATTTCTACCGAAGCAAAAACAAGCTCAATTGCATTGTTCTACGATCTCATTGTTAGCAATGACTGCTTTGACATTCTCGAGAGCTTTGGGCGTGATTGTCTGTGCATCCCGTTGAAATAACTGATGCGCCTGTTGGTACTGGGGGGAGTAAACATCAAGTACTGCGGCCAAAGGCGCTTAAGGGGGAATTTGCACCGCCCTAGAGCTGCCACATATGGTGATCATAGTGTGATGCTGTTGTGGATGCAGATTGCTGAAGATGAAAAGGCAAGGGGAAGTAGGTGTCGTCGGAGTAGGTGAACTGCGAGGAGGCAGATGAGCGAGATGAGGAAGATGGGTGCCATGTAAAAAGGAATCAAATTTATGTTTCAGAAAGGTTGGATTTGAGATTTGAAATCAAGGATTCTAAGAGGATTGGGAATTTGAGGATTTTGTTTTGAATCAAGAGGGAAGGGATGATGATTAAACTGAATAACCAAACTAACCAAACTACTAAACAACGGTTTGGTTATCACCTTCATTTTGTTACTTACCCGAACCAAACCATTTTTCTTTGTTTGGTTTGGTGGTAGGTTTGGCTCATAATCGAACCACCGAACCAAACCGGCACACCCTACTTAAAATCATAACATAGGCTTGTGGCTCAAGCCACAAAAAAAGAGACAATTTAATTTTTTTTCTTAAATAAGATTATGACACTAATTAATATTTTCATGACGATTTTCAAGCTAGTGACGACATTTATTGCTACCAAATGTATAATCAATGGCAATTTTGTTTTGTCGTTAAACTTTCTAGAGGTATAAGCAATAAGGTTTTGTTGTCACCAAAGTCCTTGTTACTTATTTTTTGATATTTTAAAAATATTGCATTTAAAATAATATATTATAAGAATTATTTTTTATTTTAAATGATTTTAAAATGATATCTTAAAATAACATCAAAAAATATTAAATTAGAAAAATATCATTTTCAGATACAATATTTCTAAAGGGCTATGCATAAAGATGATATGTAACTTGATATTCATAAAAGTCTATTAATTTTCAAATCAATTGTTCATAAATTTAACTAAGATTGGTGCACAAGAATATATTCATAGGGTTAAAAATTATTAATATTTTATATAAATCAAAATTAATCTTATATCATTAAATAATAATATTTATAAAATATATTTCTCATCACACAATATCTAGTGCTAGATTAAAAGTTTGTATAATATATTAAAAATATGTATCTTACAATTTAATATTTTATATATCCATGTATAAAAGTAGGTTGGTATATGCTCAATTAACCATGCATCAAAAGATACCTAAAATTAATATATATTATAAGAATATTTGGGGCCCATTAATAATTAATTAAAGAGCATAAGCCTTGTGCTAATGAGTTTCTTTAAATATAGGAAATAAAGTCAAAAGGTTATCTAAGCTTTTGGAATTCGTTATAAATAATTTAAAATATAATCTATATAATTAGTCTAATTGCAAAGATCAGTGCTTCAACATTTTCACGTACAAAAGGTATTCGAAAGCGAAATATAGTCCACTGATCTGACGTCGTTTGATTTAAGGGAATCATTGTCATTTTGTTGTCTTATTTATGCTAATTAAACAAAGCGAATGGAGTGACAGAGATAATATATAATAAGTTAAATTAAAAGTTAAATCCATAAAAGTTATTTTGATAATACATAATCATGTCAGATTATAACAGTATCATAATTAATTATCTTTAATTATTTTTCAACAAACTGATGCATTTTACGAGATTTAATTACTTGTTAGCCAAGTTGATCCTATTTAGACATGTCAAATGACCAAATGTCCTTTGAACTCTAGGTTTTTTTCCACTTTTTATTTTTATTTTTTTAAGTATTGTGTTCTAATTTTTTTTGAATTTTTTTAAAAAAATTTCTTTAATTTTTAATGTTTTTCTTAAAGAAAAATTAAAATATAATAAAAATCTTCCGAAGACACAAGTGTAAGATAGAAAACACCTTAAATATTACTTGCCCCCACTTTCAAGTAATGTGACTTTGTTATTCACATTTTTGAAATCCTTAACTCTCTACACTTTCATACATTCATATAGTTTCATCTAATTTGGCTATCAGAATCCTTGATAGCCCTCATTCTGTCTTAAGTGTTGACCTCTTTGTGTACGTAAACCCTCCATTGCTATCACCTTCGAGTTCTAGAAAACGCATGATGCTCTTCATTTAGTGTTTAGCTACTTTACGTTGTTATTCAAAGTCGTGTTTTAGAATAATATCTCATGAGATATAATATTCCCCTTTAATTCAATCTAAACCGTTGTTTTAAAATACAATATTTAGACATTAAAAAAGTGCATGAGAGTGATAGATATATAGTGGCCTGAAGGCAAAAGGCTTGAAGAAATCATAAGGTCATAATGCCAACATATATAGAAGATGCATGAACTTATATAAGTTTTATTATATTACTTCCATCACCATATTGTTAATGCTTCTTGAGAAGAAGAAGAAGAATGAACCACATCTTTAATATTAATATGTGCCATAGTTTTAAAGCTACTTTGCCAACAGAATTGGTGGAGATTAAGATGAAGCATTTGGTACATAAATTGTACTTATCATGATTATATGGCGTGCGCACTTGAGTTATTATATTTTATCATGATTAAGGACAACATATTTTTTTTCTCCTCTAAATAATAAATTAATATCTTTGATTATGTTCTTCTTATACTTGGGTTTATTTTATTGTTTAATTTATTTGAATTTATATAATAATTATGGGGTATATATAATTTGTGATGAGAAATTATTTACATACCGTAGTGCCTAGAATAGAAGAGAGTTAATATGCAAGAGGATACAAGAGTGAATTCCTAGTCGAAGCTAAAGCTCTGATGAGGACTCCAATGACCAAGTCATTGATCTGTTGTAAAGTCATGTTATCAGAATAGTTGGGATTTAAGGTTGAGTATCAAAGTAGCATTACCTTTAAACATACTTTAGGAATGCTTCTATAAAGCACTCTTAAGGTGGCAGTAATTGTTGCATGGTCCATGAAGGGCGGCGTGATTTCAAGAAGCAATTACTTATGTTGTTATTCTACACTGGTTGACATTGAAACTGTTTCATGACCCTTGATTTGTTGTTTTGGACTCATTTAGGTCTACTAAACTGAATTTGTGAGAGTTAATCGTCCATATTATGCAATATCAATGATTCACATCCATACTTTCACTTCACTCTTATCAAATAAGATGGGTGCTGAATGTTCTAACAACGCTAGCTTGAGCTCTATGTTGGATAATAGTAGTTAGTTTTTAAATTAAGTGAGTAAATAGTCATAATGTTTAATAAAAAAATTGTGTCTATTAAATAAAAAAATATAATGATTCAATAAAAAGACACAATGATTCATTAAAAAGACATAATAGTTTAATGAAAAAACACAATGATTCATTGAAAAGATATCATAATTCAATAAAATGTTATAAACAAGAAACAATCTATAAGAGAAAATGTTACTTACACAATTTATTTTTTCTCTATTCACTTTCTTTTATTTATTCAGAAAAATTCTTGAAGAAAGAACAATATCATTATCCAATATTATTCTTTGGGTGTTTAGATAAATCCTAGAAACGTATTTACCTAACTTGGCTCCAATTAGTGGAGACAAATAACGTTTTAAAAATATTATTTTGTATATGTTCAAAACATACAAGTTTATATTTTCATCTTCAATTATTTTACTAGTTTTTTACATTCTACAGTGCTTCCAAGCTCTATTTAAACACTATATGCGGGTCAATTTTACATAACTTGGCTTTCACACTCTAAAATTATGAGATCTCTATCTCTTAATGGGTAATTTCAAAAAATTTTTTAATTTTTTTTTTAAATTTTTTAATTTTTTTAAATTAATTAATTAAGTTTTATATCATAAATTTTTTTCAGAATATTTAAAAATGTTTTTGTATTTTTTGTAGAATTTTTTAAGTTATAAATAAATAGTAAAAAAAATTATAGATGAATAGTAAAAGGAATGTTAAAAAATTCAAGAAAAAATTGAAAAATATTTTAAAAAATTCTGAAAAAAATATAAGATAAAAAATACTTAATTATTTTTAAAAAGTAAAAAAAAAAGGGGTGAGGTGTAGCTTAAAAAAATTCACATGATATTTCTTTATTTAATGTTCGGCTACTTTGTTGTTCAGAAAAAAGAAAGAAGTAAACCTTATAAAGTAAGATTTTAGAATATAATATTTTTTAAAATATGTTAATAAAATTATAAAAAAAATGTCTAATAGGAAGAAAACACTTGCATCTATAACATTGTGTATAATAATGAAATACTGAACTGCTTGTAATAGAGTTGTACTTGTAAGATAATAAACAAAGTGCAAGTGTTGCAAAGCTATCAAAAGAAATCAAGACAGTGCAGACTGCACGTACAGTGTAGTTATATATTTAATTAAACCAGAAAAAATTAGGTCAGGTTCCATATTAAAATTTGCAAGTGTGGGGTTTATATTGGAATTCCCACGTAGCCCACAATGGCACGAACTTTTGATCCCAGACAAATGAAACCACTACATTTTGTAGCCTAAAGGAGAACAATATTATATACTTGAGTTTACAGCTAGCTAGCTAGCTTATCAGTCTCTAATGGTGGACATCCACCTTTTCGGAAGAAAGAATATTCAGTATATGACAGCTTAGAAGGCATGAATATTCACACAAGTAGACAACATGTCACAGGCATCACGATATGATAAATTTTGATAAATTTATGTATAATTTAAAGTATCGCTTCGTATTAATATAAACATTCAATACGTGTGATAAATACAAACATGGCTCGTGAATTGTGAATGCTTAATTTATAGATGTCAACATGTAACAAAACACCAAACCGTGGGCTAGATACACGTCGATCTTGGAGTACTAGCCACTCTTTCTTTTCTCTGCAACTGTGTTCTTGAAATTTCCTCACGAGGGATGAACATACACGATCTCTCTCCCTCTCTCATTTTTTTCATGTGAAAAAATAATATAGTACGTATTGTTATATTATGAAAGAGAAATATATAATATATATAGGCCCTGCATAATTAAAATATAAATAAAATTTACTAATTAAGTGACGAGTTTTATATACTGTGTTTTTCTTTCTCTATAACATGAAAATATCATATTATTCTCTCACATATTAGATTATTCAAGTCCCTCAACCACACCCACCCACCTACGCATGCTTTAATATTTAAATGTGGAGAGAGAGAGAGAGAGAGAGAGAGAGGGAAAAGACACTTATAAAAGGAGAAGTGATCTAGGGTAGAGATATGTGTATGAAGCAGCAAGTAAACTGTGAAAGGGAGCTGGAAGTGTTAAAGAGAGAGTTCTTTGAGACAAAAGATCAAACAGATACTGTGCAAGCAGGTATGCTAATTCTTATTCTATCTATATAGGAACCTAGCTCCTTTCACAATCTTATATCTACATTTCTCATTTTGCGTCATCCATGCAATCCTAGCTTCTATTTCTAATTACCTTCTATATCTATATCATTCCTAAATTCATCTGCATGCATACATGCATGGAAAATGACCTGCACAAAACAACTATTGGTTCAGTAGTATTGGAGTTTTTTCGAGAATTATAAGAATTACAAATTCAAATCTCAAATGAAAGTATAATTAGGTTAGATTTATTAATCCTACTTCAATATATTATAAGAAGGCTTCATATTTATATTTTTTTTCTCCTCCTTCTACTTTGGTTTGAACTTAACAAAAAAAAAAAGATATATCTAATGCTTAATTTAGAATGAATGAAAGGAATGGCAAGACAAGGAAGATTTTTTTTTTTGTATAAATAACGATATAAAAATTAAATATAGGACTTTTTACAAATTATTCAAATTTTTTTAATACTAAATCACAATCTTCGCATACAATAAAAAGATAATATAAATTGTCATTCTTTTACATTATATGATTCTTCACTCTCATCTCAATTAAAATTTTGAAATACCACTAATATATATATATATATTACAAGAGTAAACTCTTTAATTTTTTTTTATTTCCAAAATTTTTTGAATTAAAATCTTTAAATTATCTCATATCATGATAAGAAAAGAAAAATCTTTTGACACTCTACAACCAATCAACTAATTAATGCAAGTTTCATCCTTTAAACTAAAGCTATTCATTGAAAGATAATTTCATTTTCCTTCATCATGTTTCCTTAACTGTTATTATTTTTTTAAGATAATTGTAATTACCTGGTTATTAATTATTTAATATTAATGTAGAAAAATAAGAAATTAGCAATCATATTTAAAAATAGAAACCTCGGCCAATTAAGCATGTACGGACCACGGAACCCACTAATTCAGAATCAAGACAAAACCTAGGACCCCTTTTGTCCAACTCCCAACCACACACTGAAGTTGTTTTATTTAATTAATTAGTTGTAATAATTACTTAAATAGTATTATATTATAATTTTTAATATATTTATAAATATTTTATTTTAAAACGATATTTCTTATGTTATTTTGAAATTATTTAAAACAATAAGAATTTGATAAAACTTCGTTTTTGAAATATGTTTATGTTTATCTCTTCTAATTATAACAAAAAATGTATACTAAACTTTATCAAAAAAGACTGTTTATATGAAATTTAATTATTAGATCACTTGGTTTTTTAATGCATTATTATTTTTTATGAAATGATGAAAACGAAATTTGTGTTTGTCAAGAATAAAATATAATGAAAAAATAATCATTCTTATCCAAATAAACACTTAGTGGAGAAGTAGTGGCCAACAAGAGCTGGATAACACATTAACATTCAAAAAAAAAAATAGTGTGCATGCGTAGATAGAGAAAGAGAGAACTAACTGTTCCTATCTAAGATAGATATTATCTTTAGCAAAATTGCTACAAAAATATTAATAAATTTCTTACTAAGTTCATAAATTTATTATGCCCCATTATCTTGTTTGCATTGTGTTTGGTAAGGAATGAAAATTATTCTATTATTACTTCATAGTAAAAGAAAACAAAATTAGTTACCATTGTTTTGTACTTTACTATTTTGAAATGAAAATGAGGAGATATTAAGAGTTTAAAATAAAGTAAATATATGTATTAAATTTCACTAGTTTACCTTTATATGGTTCATATATAGAAATATATATAGTTAAGCAAGATGGTATTTCAAATTGCTTCCTATAAGCCTATCAATGACTTTCAAGTTACACTGAAAATCAAAAATAAAAATTCACATAAAAAAAAAGAAGAAAAAAAATCAAAAAAAATCAAAAATTTTCATGTGAATAAACTATTAGAATCACAAAACAATTGGAAAACCGAATCGGTGCAATTCAACATTTTGGTTCATGAATTTCATCATTTTGTTTTTGCATTAATCTTTGATAATTAGGTAAAGAATCGTTAGCTATTATAAGGTAATTAATTTGAAGAATCTGCCCATTTCTTTGGGGGAGGGGTCGCTCAAAGGTTATTTTACTAAGGTAGAAGCTACCCTTTAACACATTATTTATAATTCTCATCATTTTTTTATATTGCATGGATTATTAAAAAAACAAAGTTGATGATACTTGACTTGAAAAAATTGGATTTAGGTTAATTATCTTGACCCTAATCAATAATTAAATTTACAAAATAATCCATTGTCTAAATGCTAACAAGTTAATTTATATGGATGAGAAGAAAGATTTAACATTATTTATACATGAAATATTTATAAACAACAATATGGGTCCTTTCAGTTCTATAATTATTCATGCATATATATGCATATGAAAAAAAAAAAAAATATATATATATATATATATGCTATTATATTTTCAGTACAAAACTTAAGATTGTCTTTTGCTACCCAAAATATATATTATAAGAAAGTAATAATTATTAAGTAACTATTAACTTTAGAAATTTTAAATTCCTTACTACACAATAAAATAGAAAACTCTTAAGCACTTGTCCTGTCTAAAAACTTGAGTTTTGTCTTGTCTTTCCAAAAGACAAAAAATAAAAAGGAAGAAATATTTATTTATTTATTTTTACAATTTTTTTCACATTAGAAAGAAAATAAATTCTTTAAATTCTCTTTTCGTTCATAAAAAAATATAAAATAACAGATGAAATCTCATAGCTTAAACATTGGTCTTGTCTAAAAACTAATAAATATAAACATTAAACCCTCTAATTAATTAATAAAATAATTTTAAGTAACAAAATTTTATAATACTCATAATGTATTGGTACTTCCTTGGGATGATAGTGATATTGATTGTCAGATAAGAATACCCAAAATTCATATAAAGATATAATTTTTAGTATCGAATTATTATTTTCTTATATAAGTAAGTGGCGTTGCTCCCTACCGTCATACTAATGTGGCGGCAGCCGGAAGGCAACATTTTTTATTTATTTTATTTTTTAAAATTAATTAATTATTTTTTATATTATATATTTTTAAAAAATTTTTAAAAAAATTTTTAAAATTTTTAAACTTATGAATGAATGAAGAATAAAAAAAATTATGAATAAATAGTACAAAAAATATAAAAAATTTTTTTATATATTTTTAAAATCATATATGATATAGAAAATAATTAATTAATTTTAAAATTAAAAAATTTAAAAATAAAAAAATATGTGTGGTTATAGCTTAGCCATACCCATAAGTAAAGGGCGACCCTCACCTACCGCAACATTACTGTAGCGGAAGGCAACTTTTTTATTTTGATGTTTTTTTAATTTTTTAAAATATTTTTAACATTTACTTATATTATTCATTTATAATTTTTTTGATATTATTTATTTATAAGTAAATAATAATAATAATAAATTCAAAAATATTTTAAAATATATATATAACATAAAAAATAATTAATTAATATTAAAAAAAAATAGGTGAGAGATGAATAGTATATCCTACCGTCACTGTACAGTGGCGGTAGGATAGTCCTATGCATAAGTAGTATTATTAAAAAGAATAAAGGCAGAAACTGAGTTTAAAAAATTTAAATCTAATCATGTTATCTTTTGATAATATGACTCATGTTACGTAAATTATAAACGTCTATTTATTTTTAGACAACCGTAACTTAATTACATATAATTTATTTTTTTTAATTACATATGATAAAATATTATGACAATTTAAAAATAAATAATCAACTACAATTTAACATGTTCAGAGCTAATCCAGATCATCCTTCTTTCAACTCTCAATGATAATAAGCGGAATCGAGGTTGGGAGTGCAAGAAAGAGAAATTTCAATAGTGTCACCTCAGCTGTCCAATGAGACAGAATTTCTTTGTTTACCTAGAAAGTGTATACATTGAAAATAGAAAACATGGGGATTGGTTGTTGAGAAAATGTAGGAGGAAATAGAAAAGAAGACAAATCCTTCAATTCCCGGCTCCATCAGAAAACTTGCTTTGTTTTTTTCTTTTTTTCTTTTTTTCTTGCACTCTCTCACTGATCAAAAGAACTAGTGACTCTTTTCTGAGTGCTGAAAAAATTTTATGGTCTAAATTTTCAAATTCTATGAATTCACCATTCTTCATTGGATATATCTCAGAATGATCCCACTTAAACCTTTTTTTATCAAATTCAAATGGAAAAAATTCTGCATTTGTCTTTTGTTCTTATATTTAAATCTGACAGCTGGTAGAACTGAATGGGGTCCATAGTTGTCGGGGTTCACAATGCATTATTCTAACACAATATGAGTTGCAACTGGGGAAGAGATGTCGCAAGTCTTTCCATTCTTAATGTTTAAGGAACTTGGTATTATGGTGCTATCAGGGATTTACGGAACTGAGGAAGGCATACGGAACTGAGGAAGGTTTATTAGAACATGACATAGACAATATGCTTTAGTACATTGTACTTTGTTTTTGACTGTTGTCACTGTCCTGTGATAATACTAAGGGTGACATTTGGCTCTTCGATTTCTGCAGTCACGCCTATATTATATGCCATCGCAATCTCTCAGTGGCACATTGCCTGTTGTTTTTCCTGTGTGGTGATTTATATATATTTCTCCATTCTAACCCCCTAAAACTCAAACTTTGCAGATTGTTGAGATTTGATAGAACCAAATCTATAAGAAGCACTTCAGAACGTTGGAGTTTTAGATCTTAGTTCTGTTGTTGCCTAGGATAGAATAATATCATGGATGAGAATGGCAGCTTGCATGCATTTAAGAGCAAGTGGAATATGCCTCTCTCTGTTTTCTTCAGAGATACAAGGTACTTCAGCCACCTTTATTTGGAACTGCAACTTTACCAACAGTTTCTTAGATAAGTTTCATGCGGACTAGAATAATATGAGTCATATGACATATCATATATCGCAAAATACATATTAGTTAACTGATTTTTCTCCATTGAATCTCTTTTCTGTTCATGGTTAATGGGGAAATTTTTTGTCACATGCGTTGCATTATTTAAAGCTTTTAAGAGAAACCAATTATGCATTTTTATGAACTAACGCTTTGTGCAATAAATGTGGATGTAGACTTGTTTTCAAGCTGGATTCAATTGGTAGGGAGATACTTGGGATTGCTTTCCCTGCTGCTCTGGCTGTTGCTTCTGATCCCATTGCTTCTTTGATAGACACAGCATTCATAGGCCACTTAGGTATGCCACGCTCAATTGAAAACAGCCCATTCTTGTGAAAATTGGTCCAGCTTTGACAACTCTTCTTAATGGCATGTGTATTATGTGAAAATTTGAGGTCTTCGATATTGCTGCCCTATTTTTGTTTGAGCTTAACATTATATAAACTTCTCATTGTTCATTTTCTACTGCAATATCTTAGCTTTAAATCCAACTTCTTTTTTTCTTCCTGCTTAGGACCGGTGGAACTGGCTGCTGCGGGAGTGTCCATTGCCTTGTTCAACCAAGCTTCAAGGATTTTTATTTTCCCTCTAGTCAGTATCACAACTTCCTTTGTAGCTGAGGAAGATACCATTGGAAAACTTGGCTCTAAAGTAGCAGAAAACCAGTTGACTGAGAACAGCAAGGCACAAGAAGTACTTATGCCTGAAATTGATATGCTTCAAGACACAGAAAAAGGTACATTCAAAGAGGAAACCGAGAGTTTGGGCAAATCTTCATCTGGAAACATTGAAATGAAAGAGCCTATGCCAAAAAGCTCTGGGCATGAGAATGTGGAAACAGATGCTACTTTCAAAAATGACAAGAATCATGAAGATGGTACTTTTCCTTCTTTTTTCACTCTTTCTTCTGTCACTTCCTGGATGTATTTATCTCTACCTGTGTATGTGAATTTCTGACGGCTTAACTCTATTTTTCCTTGTTAGGTACCAACACAAATATATGTAAGTCTTTCTCTGTTACTAGTAGTAATAAGAGCAAGGCAAAAATTGGAAAGAAGAGGCGACACATTGCTTCAGCATCAACAGCACTACTTTTTGGCACAATTCTGGGCCTCCTTCAAGCCCTAATCCTTATATGTGCTGCCAAACCTCTATTAGGTGTGATGGGTCTGAAACCAGTAAGTGTTATACTCTTCATAACCAGAACATTGAGTAGATTATAGGAAGACATATATATTTGTCAAAGCTTTTACTTAGCAGAGTTATTTTCTTTCTCCTTAGGATTCTCCTATGCTAATCCCAGCGCAAAAGTACTTGAGATTGAGATCACTAGGTGCTCCTGCAGTTCTTCTCTCCTTGGCCATGCAAGGAATCTTCCGAGGCTTCAAGGACACAAAAACTCCTTTATATGTCATTGGTATGTTGAGCTCTATATTATTTTGTGTAGTCTATACAATTCCCACATAAATATCCAGCAAAAAACAAAAACTTGAGAAAATGAAGCATAATAGGAGAGACAGTAAAAAACTGAATAAAAAGGAACTCCAAATTTCCAAAAGAAAAATGCATAGAAGTTTCTTATTTCAAATTCACCAACATTTTCCCTGACTGGGTTCATTTTCTTATTTGGTTTTATTTAGTTTTGGGATATGCAACAAATGTCGTTTTGGATCCAATACTTATTTTTTCCTGCAAATTGGGCATCAGAGGTGCAGCCATTGCACATGTGTTCTCCCAGTAAGTCCTACTTCTGTTATTACAATAATTTTTTTTGTACGACAACTCCATCTTACAAAATTCAATTATTGCAAAGTTTATCTCATATTGTTCCACAGAACCTCGACTAATGAACCCTGATCGTCGATGATCCTTTTAGGTACATGATGGCACTGACTCTCATGTTGATATTAATGAAAAAAGTGGATCTCTTACCTCCAGGTGTTAAGGATCTGCAGATTTTCAGGTTTCTTAAAAATGGTGAGAATCTTGAATTCTATTTTAATGGGGAAGAAATTAGGTGGATGAAATTAAACATAACATGCTGAGTTTGCTAATTTTGTACAATCATTGATATCTCACTCCTCCGTTGAAAATAAAATATACAAAAGAGAGACAAATGTTTAACATAATAATCAACTAGTTTGATCATTATTCCTTCACTAAATTTTCCAGTGTCATGTCATCATT
>JASKGM010039995.1:4584-22780 GCA_034509205.1 Ceratonia siliqua
AAAATAAAAATTTTTCTCTTTTCCTATTTTTTTAAAAATTAAAAATTTTAATTTTTTTTATAAGAGATTTTTTTTAAAATTTAAATAAATATATATTTTTTTATTAAAATGTATTAATTTTTTTAAAAAATAACTTATTTTTAAAATAAATATAAACAAATAAGACGTTAATTTTTGTGCAAAGGATGAGAAATGATGGGTGTGTTTGAGAAAGACCTTAATGGGTTGACCGAAATGATTTTCATTCAGGCTTTGGTGTACGGTATAATTGTGGACCAGCTTGATCTCAAGAACCTCCGTTGCATTTTTGCATTTGACAAAGGGAAGGGAAGGGGTTTAAAGTCTAAAGAGAAGTTAGATCTTGGAAGAAGGTAGGTAACTGGAGCAAGTGGGGTTTCCAATGCCAGGAATTCCGGCTTTCTGCGCAAATCTATCAATGTTTGCTTGTGCTAATATTAATAAGACGTCATATGACTCATATTGATGCCCCTCATCCAAGATTGCTTGCTTCTCCTCCACCAGCTCTTCATTTAAGTTGTTTATTCAGAATATTATTTGTTTATAATTTTAAATACATAGGAAGGGGAGTCTAATGTCAGAGTGTGTTTCCCTGAGGCAGCCTATGGGAGAGACAGTGAAAACGACGGGATTGTTAGAAGCAGGCATGGTTCAGTGTTTGGGTTGCGTGTGACAAGAAAGCACTGTGAGATCCCACCCCTATCTTTGCCCTTTTACTGCACCTACCACTGCATTTACTAACTCACTTTCTTTCTTTTGGACACCATCGCCGCCTGTGGATTCTGTCATAAAAGCCTAAACCTAAACCACGTTCACCCATCACCCTCTCTCTTTTATTCAGGTAGGAAATAGGAACAAAAGACAGCAATGAATATGATAACCCATGGTTTGTGAGAGAGGTTGAAGTTGAAGTGTGTTAACATAAAATCAACTTTGTTATAACGTAATTAAGATTGCTTGTATGTTTAGTAATGAGGTGAAATGGGGACGGACGAAGTTATGGGAGCTGAGGTCTCTGAGATTCCTTTAGGATGCTGCAATTATTCCAGCATCTGAGGGCTTTCTTCAGCGGCTGCTGCTATATGGCAACGTGCTGTTGTGACTTGTGCACGAATTCTTCTTTTCATGGTCCTTGCTCTTCCTCTGAATGCGAAACATGCCCACACACACACAGAATTGTCTCTTGTCCTTGGATTCTTCCCACTCACTCAATTGTCCCCTTTTTATTCCTCTTTCTTTTCTTTCGTTCCAAATCCAACAATCTCCTTCTTAATTACTACTTACTAAAATTAATATAATATGCTTATATGACTTGTCTGCATGTGTTCCTAGCTCCCCACCACTCAAACTACTTTACTAGTATCTATCATCTATGATCTTTTTCGGGCCACGAGTAACCTAACACTAACCACCATTCATTCCTACAATCAACTGTTTTGTGGTCGAGTAATCTAAAGGGGAACTCTATTGTATATAATCAAATTCTTAGAAATGAAGAAACATTTTAATTACATAATTAATCAAATAGTGTATATCTTTTTCTTCAGATATGATGGATGGAACCAAAAGGTTAAATTCATTAGGTGCATGCATAAATTATGTGCCATCGAAGAGGTGGGTCTTAAGTCTTACCAACAAATAATATGCCTTTAGTTGATACTAATGTTATCGTGTCACATCATTCATCACATAGTTTATGATGTCCCTCTAATTATAAGAAAAATATTTTTTTAAATTTTTGAAAAAAATAAACAAATTATACCATCAAGTCTAAAAGTTTCACCAAAACCTTAGATTTACGTGCTGATAAATACTTAAACTCCTAAAAATTTTTAAAATGAACAAAATTATTATAAATTTGAAAGAGAAAATATTAGAATTATTATTTTTTTTATTTTTTTATCGTTTGGTTTTATAATTTCGATCTCGTGCCATATGATAGGACGGTATATAAACTGCAGAAAGGGAAGAGAATCTTTACAAGCTCTGCTGGGTTTTTTCTTTTTATCTTGCTTTTCCTTCTTTATCTGAGATGCTGTGTTTCGTCCATTCCCTCTCGCGGAATTGCTTTCCGGCTCTGAGAAAGTTCTCTCTCTCACACGTTGAACAGAGAGAAAAATCAGAAAAAGAATAGAAAGTGTGAGGAGGTTTTTTCTGTCTTTCCAGTTTCCAGCACCAGAAAAGACTCATAAAAGCCTCTCAAAAGGCCTAGGCTTTTAATTCTCTGTCTGCCATTATAAAACGCCACAAGTAAAGCCCTTCACTTCCCTCCCATTCCGCTTCTTTCTCTACCTTTCCCTCGTCGGGAATCAACTCCCGGCCACCCCCTCCAGTTTTGCTATCGTAACTTTTCCTTCTCAGTTCTCATAATTATCTCCTCTTGTTCTAACAGATGGGATTCTTTTTGGGGTTTTGTTTTCGCTTTCACACTAACAATGCCTCTTGACTTATAGTTGGTTAGCTGGTTTCTTTGACCATGTACCCGAGCACCAATTGCACAGGAACTTTGGTAAAGTCACAGAAACTCAGTCCCAAACTCGGGTTTATCTTGGTTTTCTGATTTATCTCATTTTCTATCTGGATATTTTTGAAAACCCACTAAATCTATCAAGCAAAAGAGATAGAGACCAAAAAGAATAAGAAGAGGAAGAAGTCCGGAAAATAGAAATGATAACTCTTTCAGACTTGTACCATGTTCTTACGGCCGTTGTGCCCCTTTACGTGGCCATGATCTTAGCGTATGGCTCTGTGAAATGGTGGAAAATTTTCAGCCCTGATCAGTGCTCAGGCATCAATCGTTTTGTTGCTCTGTTCGCGGTTCCATTGCTCTCCTTCCATTTCATCTCCACCAACAACCCATACGCCATGAACTACAGGTTCATAGCTGCAGATACACTTCAGAAAGTCATAGTCTTGGTAATCTTGACAATATGGTCAAGGGTAAGCTCAAGAGGATCCCTTGAGTGGTCTATTACCCTTTTTTCTCTCTCAACTCTTCCAAACACCCTGGTCATGGGTATCCCATTGCTAAAGGGCATGTACGGAGAATTCTCAGGGAGCCTAATGGTTCAAATCGTTGTTCTTCAATGCATCATATGGTACACCTTAATGCTCTTCTTGTTTGAATACAGGGGAGCTAGGCTTCTGATCGTGGAGCAATTCCCAGACACTGCTGGCTCTATAATCTCTTTCAAAGTTGACTCTGACATCATTTCCTTAGACGGGAAAGAGCCGTTGCAGACTGACGCTGAAGTTGGTGAAGATGGGAAGCTCCATGTCACCGTGAGAAAATCTACGAGTTCATGTTCTGAAATATTCTCTCGCCGATCTCATGGTCCAAACTCTGGTGTTTCGTTGACTCCCCGTCCATCAAACTTGACCAATGCTGAGATTTACTCCCTCCAGTCCTCGAGAAACCCAACGCCGAGGGGTTCGAGCTTCAATCACACTGATTTTTATTCAATGGTTAATGGAAAAAACGCGAGCAGTGTGAGTCCCAGGCAATCCAATTTCGGAAGCTTGGGTTTTGATGAGGAGAGTGGAGTTGGTGCATACAGTAACCCATCTAGGGCAAATGGGGTATATTCCCAGGGAAGTGGGTATCCGGCACCTCCCAATGCCGGGATCTTCTCTCCGGTGACTGGTGGTGCGGGAGTGAAGAAGGCGAGCGGAGCTGATGGCGGAAAGGACCTTCACATGTTTGTTTGGAGTTCAAGTGCTTCACCGGTCTCCGAAGGAGGACTTCATGTTTTCAGAGGTGGAGATTATGGCAACGAGCTTGGTGGGGTAGCTCAACAGAAAGGTTTGAAACTCTAAACTTTGACTCTATTGGTCAATTGGTTAGGTTATTGTCGTCGGCATGATTTGTATTTGTATCATTGTTGGCTTTTTCTAGTTTTGATGCAAGTCCGCAACTACATTTGTCTGTTCCGAATGTTATTACTTGTTGGGATTTCAAGTTCCTTTATATGTTGAATGGTGAAGTGGGGTTTGTTATATTTTGTTTGTATTCTCTGTCCCATTCACACCCTCTGTTAGTGTGGGCTCTGTTGTTCGCTCCGTTTTAGTAACAGACTCCCATTGTATCTGCTAGTTGGTCTTTTTTGCATTCAATAATTTCAATAAATAGTTTAGGGTATGCCATTTTCTCGGTTTTCTAATTGGGTGTCTATTATTTTCCATTTTGCTAATCAGATTATGATGAATTTGGTCGCGATGAGTTTAGCTTCGGAAACAGAACTGTTACTAATGGGTTAGAAAAGGAAGGGCCTGTGCTGTCTAAGCTTGGTTCAAGCTCAACAGCGGAGCTCTACCCGAAGACTGGAGATCAAGGTGAATCTAAACCCGCGTCAATGCCACCTGCGAGTGTAATGACCAGACTCATTTTGATTATGGTGTGGCGGAAGCTTATTAGGAATCCTAACACTTACTCCAGCCTTTTTGGTCTCACGTGGTCTTTGGTTTCATTCAAGTATGCTGCTACCTTTCCAATTAGTACTTAGTTTTTAGTCTGTATCTTGTTCTTGTTCCAAAGTTACTAAGTTTTATGTTGTAGGTGGAATGTTGCTATGCCTGCTATTGTTGCTCGTTCAATATCAATTTTATCTGATGCAGGCCTTGGGATGGCCATGTTCAGCCTTGGTATGTTATTTACGAGAGCTTCATTTGCTTTTCTTAACCTTCATTATTTTAACATACTGGTTTTTAAGGGATTGGCATGTTCAGACATTTAATTCCTGGATGGGGTTTCAGGATTATTCATGGCATTGCAGCCAAGGATTATAGCATGTGGGAATTCAGTTGCTGCCTTTACTATGGCTGTTCGTTTCCTCACAGGCCCTGCAGTCATGGCTGCTGCTTCTATAGCAGTTGGACTCAAGGGAGTTCTGTTGCACATTGCGATTGTACAGGTCTAAAGATATTTTATTTTCTTACTCTTTTATTTGTTGTTGTTGAAGTAGTTCACTTGTTTAACTAGATCCTTGTATTTTCAGGCTGCTCTTCCTCAAGGGATTGTTCCCTTTGTGTTTGCTAAGGAATACAACGTTCATCCTGACATACTGAGCACCGGGTTTGAACTTGATTTCTCCTGTTATTTATTAGTTTCTGCTATGTATTATATCACACGTACGATGTTCTAAAATGTTAATATGTTGTTACAGGGTTATATTTGGGATGCTAATTGCTCTTCCAATTACGCTAGTTTACTACATTTTGCTCGGGCTTTGAAGCAAGTCGAGGACGTGAAGAACTCTAATGGAAAGACTAATTGCAGTGGATTACACCCTTTTGCTGTGGGGGTAAATTTTTTGGCATCTTCTAACAATGTAGAATCTGGGGAGTTAGTGGAAGTACTGAGGAGTCGAATGAAAGTGAGGATAGTTTTAGGGTTAAGCTAGGAAACTTGTGTTGCCATTTTGCCTTTCGTTTTACTGTGAACCCCACTATTTTTATTTTGGTTCTTTTAATGATGAAGAAAGTGAAGCTTGTTTGTAGTTGTCCACGACTCTGGTTTAACTAGTACTAGTAGCTTTCAAAGCCAAAAGGAAAAGGTATATTAGCCGATTGGGAATCTCTATGCAAACTCAAGAAAGACGAGCAAAAAGTGAAATTCCAGAAGGAAAGTGGGAAACCAAACAGAAACTTTTTCTGGGTTGTCTGTTTGGTTTATACAGTGAGCCTCTGAAGGGAGCTAGCTGTCCCTCGCGTATTTTAATTAAATTCACGAGAGCTTATATTAAAATTTAAACGTGGTTGGAACTTGAAGCCAGAGAAGGGCTATTAAGGTGCTGCTGCTGGCAATCCCTGCATAGCCTAATAATAGCTTAAGGCTCTGGGAGTGCTGGTTTAGCACATGCCGCTCTGTTTCAGTCTGAGTCACTTGGGCTTTGTTCGGATTTGGAAACTTTGCTCAGCTTGTATGTCTTTAGCTTCGCTACGGGGAAGTGGTACTGTTAAATTGGTTAAATTGGCTGGAGGAGGTGGATTCTTCCAGGACTTTACCCAGTTGGAAATGAGCATCCACGAGAATATTGAAATGGTTTTTGTGGATAGAATATCTAAAACTATAAACTGGAAAAGAAAAAGTAGATTCAAGGATTCAACTTTCAATACGCTTGTGCGTCATTGGATGTCTCTATCTACTATCTATTATTAAAACAATGGCACACGTTAATAACATTTTCAGTATCAAGAAGAATGGAGGTTTGTCCCAATTACCAAATCCAAATTGAGTAGAACGTTTTTAAGAGCACCTTCTTGGCCCTTTCTTAATTAAATAGGTACTTAATAAATTATTGGTAATGTTACTGTCACACTTATTTTATATTTGTACACAAATAAACACGTGTATGAAATCAAACGAAGTTTTGTAAATTTAATTAGATTTAAACGGAGGCTTCTCTTTTTTTGGGTTCTAACATTAAAGAGTTGTAAACGAAGTTTTGTATTCATATAAGAACTTGTGATTGGACTCCCTGAATTTAAGTTTTATAAAATTCTATAATCAAATATAAGCACCAAAATAAGTCAAACTGTTGGGTCTCTGAAGTCTCTATAAAAGAGGCCGAAAATGGTGCATAATATGTAGGGAATTCCTTTTCTCACACTGAACGCAATTAATGGATTTCTCGTAATGAATGCAATTAATGTAATAAACTCTGAAGTATCTTGGAGTAATGAAAAAGAAAAGGGAGTAATTAACATTTAATCCATACCTTCCTCTGCAAACACACTTTATTATATAATGGTTCTTTGCCACAGCTAGATTCTCTTCATTTATCCCTGGCATTTATAGATTTGCTAATATGAATACAATTATACAATTCAATCTAGTAAATGAATTTTACTTATCTAAAAACTAGTGCATATAAATAAGGGGACGTCTGATATCATGATTCTTCTAACTTTTCTGAGGATCACTAGTCGAAAATTTTAGTTTTTGACGTTTGGTACAAGGATTAAAAAAATTTTCTCAGGAGCACTTTTAAGCAAATTTTCCACTAAAATTTTCCCACGTAAGAGGGTGATATTCTTAGATTCCCGCCTCATAAACAAATTTTAGGGGATATAAATGATAATTTTACCCTCCCTCACAAACCGTCATACCACAAGTACTCTAAATCCCAAACCCTGAAACTCGAAACTCTAAACCCTACACCCACAAACCCCAAACACCCAAACCTTAAATCCCCAAACCCCAAACTCCCAAACTCCCAAACTCCAAACCCCAATCCATAAACATCAAACTCCAAACTCTAAACTCCAATCCTCCAAGCCCCAAACTCCAAACCCTAAATCACCAACCCCAACTATCAACCTCTATTTTTCTTTAAAATATAAATTTCTTGCAATTTATATATAGAAGTATATTTGTAAAAATTACCTAGATTCTCAGGAAAATAGCATCTGAATTAAACGTGAAAATATCTATCATTTTCAGGAATCTATGAGACCAACCAAACATAATTTTTACATTCCTGGGAACAAGATTCCTAGGAACCATGACTCCTAGGAATCATGTTTCTTAAGAGAAAAAAGTTTTTCCTGTATCAAACGCCCCCTAAGGGTAAAGTATGCTTTTTGTCTCTTATATTTCTTAAAAATCTTAATTTTGTTCTTTATATTTTAGAGGTTTTAATCTTATCCCTTACGTTTTAAAAAAGTACCATTATTGTTTCTGACTCTAACATCGTTAATTAATCTAACAGAAATTAAAGACGTAACGCTTAGGTGAATTGGAGAAAAAACACTACAGCAACATTGATCGATGTAGAGAAAAACACCTCTGCAAATCTAAAACAAGACCCATATCAAGTTTCGTAGGTTAAATTTCTAGCCTTCACCTCCTGCTCCGCTCTCTCATGTGGCCTGAACCCACGCTCTCCAATGCTTCCCTCTGCCTTCATTACCATCTCCCATTTCCATTTTTTAGGTGTAAGTCCTGAGTATAGATGCCCAGTTCTTGATTACGTTTTTTGGAGCTTAATCTAGTTCCTTCAGATCTTGGGTTTCACCTTAATCTTCATTTAAATCTTGACTATCAATGAAATAATCAATTTTTGCTTGCCAGGAAAATATGGAGATTTCCAATAGAGCTTGTTCTCCTAGAATTAGGTATGATCATTTGAGGAAAGAGGGATTGTTAAAAGGCAAAAAGAAATGAAGAATATAGAACCTTTGGATAAAAGACTGCAGCAGTAAGAGGGAAAAAATTCTTATTTCACACTAAAGGCAAAAGCCTTTAAATAGGTTGTACAACTAATAGAAAGATGCAGTAAGTCCTAAAACAAAGTCACGTGAACTACCCAATAAGCCACTAAAGCAACTAACTCAGCAACCAAGTTCAACCCCTATATAATAGGCCAATCTCCTAAGAAATAGTTCTAGTACAACTAAAAAGCAAAAGACTTGGTCAACATTATTATGCTTCATAAACAATACAGAAATAAATGAATAAACTGTAACATTCCCCCTTAAACTAATATCTGCAGAAATCAGTTTAGACAAAGTTAACAAAAAACATCTCCTTTAAGTTGCATCCTTTGAAGAGCAGACTCCAAGCATTTTTCGAAGCTTAACAAACACAACAGTCTTGAGGGGCTTTGTCAAAATGTCTGCAATCTGATTTTCACTGTCACAGAACACCAATTCTATAACCCCTTCTTCACACAAGTCACGCAAGAAATGAAACCTCACGTCAATGTGTTTACTTCTCCCATGTAATACAGGATTTTTATAAAGTTTTATTACAGAAATATTATCACAATATATTAAAGTTGGACCCTGCTGCTGGTTGTGTAAAACCTTTAGTAATCTCCTTATCCAAATAGCTTGACATGAACTTGATGCTGCAGCAACAAATTCAGCTTCAGTAGTTGACAGAGTCATTATTTGTTGTTTCTTTGATGACCATGTAACAGCTCCAGAACTCATTATAAACACAAAACCAGATGTACTCTTCCTATCACAATGTCTTCGGCATAATCACTATGAAAAACCAATTAGCTTTGATTTTTTATTAGTTTTGTACATGATTCCAAAATCTACAGTACCTTTCAAGTATCGAAAAATTCCCTTTGCAGCTAAGAGATGAACTTCAGTTGGATTCTTCATGTATCTACTGATTAAGCTGACAGTATACATTATATCTGGTCTTGTGGATGTCAAATACATAAGGCTTCCAACAATTTGCTTGAAAAAAGTAGCATTCACTCCTTTTTCTGCTCCATATCTTGTAAGTTTTAGACCAGACTCTATTGGAGTTGAAACTGAATTGCAATCTTTCATATGGAACCTGTCTAAAATTTCCAAGATATATTTCTTTTGTGAAATAAAGGTACCAACTGGAGATTGCACTGCTTCAATACCAAGAAAATAGTTCATTAACCCCAAATCTGTCATATCAAATTCATTCATCATAGACTTTTAAAAATCAGCAAGCATAACCCCATTATTGTTAACATAAATAAGGTCATCAACATACAAGCACACAATAAGCAACTTCCCATCTCCCCCAAATTTAGTATAGAGTGTATGCTTATAAAGACATTTAAGAAAACCTTCTTTAACAAAGTAAGCATCTATACAACTATACCAAGCTCTAGGTGCTTGTTTTAGTCCGTATAATGCCTTTTTTAACTTGTATACCTGGTTTTCATGACCTTGCTTTACATATCCGGGAGGTTGATCAACATACACTTCATCTTCTAATTCTCCATGTAAGAATGCCGACTTCACATCTAGTTGATAGATGGACCATGAGTTCTGGGCAGCAATGGATAACACCAATCGAATAGTGTCAAGCCTTGTTATTGGAGAGAACACTTCTTTGTAGTTGACTCCAAACTCTTGTTTGTACCCCTTTACCACGAGTCAAGCTTTGTGTTTATCAATTTTTCCATCTTCTTTCAACTTCGTCTTATAAACCCACTTGACACCAATAATCTTGTGTCATTTTGGAGGGTCTGTAAGTTCCCAAGTGTTGTTTTTTTCAATGGCAGCAATTTCATCATCTATGGCTTTCTTCCATTTTGGTTCTTTAACAACATCTTCAAAAATTGTAGGATCACAATCTGAAAATAAAGCAAAGTGAGCAAGTGGATCCTCAGATAAATCAATTCCAGTTACCTCATAATCTATCATCCATGGAAGCCTCTTTCTAACATGTTGAGAACGAGATTCAGCTGCTGTATCAATAACTTTTGCTGCTGTTGGTGAAGTTTCAACGGCTATTTGAGTTTCATTTAGTGGATTTTTGGATATGGAAGCTACTAGAATTTATTGGTGTAATAGATGTTGTCTTTCTTCTTCAGTTTCACTACAAAAAATAGCTGTTGTAAGCTGCTGCTCATTCCAATTCCATGTGCTATCTTCATCAAAAATAACATCTCTGCTAGTCACAATCCTCTTTGTGAGCGGGTTGAACAATTTATATGCTTTGGATGCTTCATTTACGCCAAGAAAGACACACTTTTCACCCTTATCATCAAGCTTCTTCCTTTTCTCATCTGGGACATGTGCATAAGCAAGTTTCCCACACAAAAATTTGAAGTGATCTACATCTGGTTTCCTCTTACTCCAAGCCTCATCTGGTGTCATGTTTTGAACAGCAAAAGTAGGGCTTCTATTCAGCACATGGATGCTCTAATTCACTGCTTCCGGCCAAATTTTTTTTTGGAATTCTCCCTTTTGCTAGCAAGTTTCTTACTATGTTGAGGATAGTTCTATTTTTCCTTTCCGATACACCATTTTGTTGCGGTGTATAAGCAGCTGTGAGTTCTCTTCGAATGCCATGAGCATCACAAAAATCTTCAAATTCTTTTGAGCAGTATTCTCGACCACGATCTGTACGGAGGGTTTTAATGGGTTTTCCTGCTTCATTTTCAACATGTGCCTTGAAGCTTTTAAATGTACTAAGAGCTTCTGATTTTTCCTGCAAAAAATAAACCCAAGTTATTCGAGTATAATCATCAATGAAGGTAATCAAGTATCTTTTACCCCCATTAGAAGATGGTTTGATTGGTCTACAAATGTTCGAATAAACTAGCTCCAGGACATTTTTTGCTCTCCATGACATACCTTGAGGGAATTGAGAACGATGTTGTTTGCCAACAAAACATTCTTCACAAACTTGAAGAGGAGTGATGATTTGAGGAAGACCTATCACCATATGTTTCTGTTGGAGAGTCTATAGTCCACCAAAATTCAAGTGACCATAGCGAAAATGCCAAAGCCATGAAGGATATTTCATTTCAGCCTTTAAGCAAGGTTGGGCACTTTCAATCTTTAATGGAAACAATATGTTTGAACTCATTTGAATCACAGCAATAGCTCCTCTAGAAGGATCATATATTTCACACACACTCTCTTGAACAGTTATCACATAACCTTTTTCTTGCAATTGACCAGCACTTAACAAATTGCTTTTCAAATCAGGAACATAAAATACATTGGAAATTGTTTCTACAAAACCATTCTTGGTTCTTATGTTAACATCACCCTTTCCTATTACATTAACAGTAGAACAATCACCAAAACTTACTGAGGAACGAAAGCCTTCATTTAAATAAGAAAAGGAAGACTTACTTCCACACATATGGTTGCTGCAGCCTGTATCCACATACCACACATCAGCCTTAGGTTCTTCATTGACTTGAGCAGCCATTAACAAGGTTTTTACTTCCTTCTTTTCTGTAAAATTTGATTTCTCTCCCTTTTCTTTGTCGTTAGGCAATCTAGTATAACATTCAAAACGATAATGACCAAATTTATGGCATCTAAAGCATTCTACCTTAGACTTGTCTCTGCCTTTACTCTGAAATTGATCATCATCAGTTCTGAAATTTTGATACTACCTGTTGCCATCTCTATTGCCTCGATCTTCTCTTCCTCTACCTCTGCCCCTTCCTCTAGAATTTGAGGAATGAGTAAAAGTGGAAGCCTTTAAGGCTTACTCCTCTTTAGTTGAACTTATATTCATCTTCTGTTCATGAACCAATAAGGAGCTTTGAAGTTCATCAAGGGAGAGTGCATCAATATCTTTGGATTCTTCAATTAAGCACAACATAATCGAACTTTGGTGTTAAGGAGCACAATATCTTCTCAACAATGGAAACATCTTCTATATTCTCACCATGAAATCGCATTTTGTTTGCTATCCCCATGATCCTTGCAATAGCTAGTAACAGATTCACCATCCTTCATTTGTAGAGTCTCAAAATCCCTTCTTAAGGTCTGAAGTTATGCACGCTTCACTCTAGACGAGCCTTGATATTTTTTCTTCATAGAATCCCAAATATCCTTGGAAGTTTCTTTACTAAGAATTGTTTCCAGTATGGGACGATCTATGGCCTGGAAAAAATAGTTCTTTGCCTTTAAATCCTTTAACTTCTTCCCTTCCAACTCCGATTTCTGGGCATCTGTCAAGACTGCTCTAGCTGCTGGTTCTTTAATTCCAGATTCAATTACCTGCCAATACTCTTTGGACCGTAAGAAATTCTCCATTAACATGCTCCAATGGTCATAGTGACCATCAAAACGTGGGATTGCTGCCTGCATAAAATTGGTTTCTGAAGCCATTGCTGCAAAAAAAGTCAGACACTCACTGTTTTGGACTCTCATACACTCTCTTGATTTCTGTTCAAGACTTTCAAAAAACACTCTGGTTTATGGCTCTGATACCACTGTTAAAAGGAAAAAAGAAATGAAGAATATAGAACCTTTGGACAAAAGACTGCAGTAGTAAGAGGGAAAAAATTCTTATTTCACACTAAAAGCAAAAGCCTTTAAATAAGCTGTACGACTAACAAAAAGATGCATTAAGTCCTAAAACAAAGTCACGTGAACTACCCATTAAACCACTAAAGCAACTAACTCAGTAACTAAGTTCAACCCCTATATAATAGGCTAATCTCCTAAGAAATAGTTTTGGTACAACTAAAAAGCAAAAGACTTGGTCAACATTATTTTGCTTCATAAACAATACAGAAATAAATGAATAAACTGTAACAGGGATATGAGGAAACCCATTTTCAAGGTTTGGAGTTGGAAATAACTTATCATGGTAATTATCAAATCCAATCAATGAATGCGTTTGATATTTTGAAAGAAACCGTGAAGATTCTTTGGTTGAATTCATGGGGCTTCATGGCATTCTTAGCTTTGCTCATTTGTCCCGTATCTGTTGTGCTTTTATCTAATATATTAGTGGACCAGTTAATCGTCAAGAGCCTGACTATTAGGCTTTTGTTGGTTGTAAGACCAGTGGCCTTCCCCTGAGAAGAAAGTAAAAGGAAACGAAAAGAACAGAGAAGATTGAGACGAAAGAAAGAGGGGTGTCATTTTAGCTCTGCGAAGGATTAGAGAGACTAATTGAGAATTGGAATAGTGATTTAACCTGCAAAGCTTGAGATAGGTTTTGTTTTAGCACTGCAGAGGTGTTTTTTCTTCACACCTGGCATCAATATTGTTGATGTGTTTTTTTTTTCAATCCACTTATATATCAATATGCCACCTAAGCATCACGTCACAAATTTCCGTTAGATTAGTTAATAGTGTTGAGGTCAGGAATAATAATGGTATATTTTTAAAGCATAAAGGATAAAATTGAAACTTCCAAGAAATATAAGGGACCAAAAACATATTTTAGCCTAAATATAATTATGTGAGCAAACACAGATTGTAGAATCGAAAGAAAAGAAAAGGGAGAACCAATCTTGGATAATTATAAATGTGCTGCTGCATATCCTGGTGGTGTTGGCTACTGCGATGATAGCTTGGGTTTTCAACATGCCTTGTGTCAATACCAACATCCATGTTAGAGATTCATTAATCTGGCTCTGTTTATCATCAAATTCAAGCTAAATCAGATAAATTCAATGACTATTGTATCTTGGCAAGTTATTGCTAGCTAGTTGGGTATGATGGATTAGTAAAGTTCCAATTCAAAATGCAAGAATGAACGGATCATAATGAAGTTAAAACTCTAAAGTGCGCAAAAGGAAAGCCTTACTTTCTGGTTTAAGGAAGCAAAAAAACGATTATTCTTTAGGATAATCTCATCTTCCAAAGTGCATTTTCACTTATTCTAACTCTAGAAAGCTCGAGTTTAGGCAAACAACATCATGCTGCAAAAAGCATAAACCTTTTCTCTTCTACTTTAAACTTTGGGTAATATATAATTATGTTGCTTAAACTTATATTAGTGTTGACGTGATCAGAATCTTTGATTATTTATGGGATTGTTAGTGCTTATATACTGGAAATAGTAGAAGCTAGAAACATAGTACAAAAATTATTGCATACTTTTCATTCACTGGTAATGGAAATCAAGATGCAAAAGCAAAAAACCATAATGATATATAAATACTTTCATTACATTAATTAGATGCCGAAATTCTGATTGCTTTGTGGATGGTGCCTCACCTTGTTCTTCAGTAATAATACCTACATCTCAGCAAAGCCACTTTAATGATGTTGCATCATTTCGGTCATTCTAAAAGCCTCCATTTTCTGTTAAAAGCAAAGCTGAATTCATGAAACAACAATAATGGCATATTAGAGAGAAGAGCAATATACATATGTTCAATTGGGTTCCACTCTAGACCCGCAAATTTAGTCAATGATAGCTGAAAGTGATCAACTAAAAAGTGCTTTTATGTGTGTGACACCAATCTCAATCAAAGCAGAGACAAGCAAGTTTCGTTTTCATCATATTCTATTGATGTTTCAAAGAATGTGCAGCATATGCGTGTGCCACTTAGTCTGTACTCAGCCCACTGCTGCTTTTTCCTTTTGAAAGTTTAAATCTTTTGTTTAAAATGGAGTTACTTTGTTGAGTGTAAGTGTACGCCATCGATTGGTATTTGTTGGCCCAAGCACACCAGCCAATTCCTGTTTCAGTTATTAGAAAATGTCAGTAGTAGCTGTAAAGTCAAAAAAAACTGGTAGACCATGAACCAAAACTGATAGGAAAAAGCTGCTTCTGAATATATTAGTTGATTTCAGTGGAAAGAAGATGCATTGTTTGGGTTTTGAATATTAAAGAAAGAAAGTAAACGATAATGAAGTAGGCGCTTAAATAATTGGTTAAAGCTAAAGTGGGTTTGATAACTATTTGAGAGTGCATCTCAATATTGACAAAACTAAAAGAATGATGGATTCTAATTTATGGACAAGAAAGAATTACATTGGCCAGAACAAAAACTGACCTTAGGTTCTTGAGGTTTGGTTCTAGATATAAATGTGAGAAGTACAAAATGGATACAGTTATTAACATAGTCCAATCTCTGAGACTGAGACTTGATGCACCCAAAAATACCTAACCCTTAATTCTGCTGTTTCAGTATGCGACTAACTCTTACCCTCCATAGAATAGCAGAGATAGAGGCCATTAATGGTGACCCTTTACGGAGAATAAAATACAGTATCTGCCCAAGATGGATCGATGCTGATCAGAACCCCACATATGAAGAATGTTGGTAGCTTGGGAAAAGCAAGGCAATATCTTCCTGGTTTCACAGTTTTTGAATTTTCATCCGACAAAGACCCCCTATTCAAATTGTCAATAAATATACATCGCAACATGTTTAGAGTTTGGTTTTGTTTTGAAAAATGACTTTCACTTTATCAAGAGAGATCCAGCTTTCTTGATGTAACATGATTACTAAAGCTATGTATATTTTCACAAAACGCTAAAACATAAACCTACGCTTCCTCTAATAACTTCCCTACAAAGAAAATAAAGAAAATTTGGCTTCAAAATATCTTATAAATATAATCATGAGGTAAGAATAAACAAGTTAAGTTTTATTGTAAGTGAGAAAGGGGGCGGGGCAAACAGTATGTCACTTTTGAACGTTAATGGTCTGAAAAAAAATCTAGGTTGAACTCGTAGCTGTGCTCGAAGACTAATTAACGTCATCTGATTTGGCAGAGGTAGCTTTGAATATGGAACACCTGACTACCTGAGTGCTCGAAGAAGTTATGACTATTCAAGATATCCTTGTCTGTCATACGAAACCATCCATTACAATCTCTCTGTATCTGTTGACTGAGAGCATGCTGTTTACGATTCGTTCTTAGCATTGGCAGAATCCATCACTATCAACTCTCATTAATTTCAACGTCAGCAGCAGATGACTTCTCTGCATAAGACCGTGATAGCTTGGTCTTTGACTTTTTGAAGATGCAGCAATAATTTAAGAAGCCATCAGCCATTACGGAGTCCTTTAATTTAAATTATACATTTGTGAGCATTGGGCGGTGAGGTTTGCAATGTGGAATGCCACGTCCATTAGTGAGGCCTGAGAAATCATACTAGTTTAAATGAACCAGCAAGAATGGTGGTGTCAGCTCAAACATAAAATGCTGGCATGGCAATACCCGCGTCTGAACATGACATAGGAGGAGGAAGGGAAAGGGATCGGAAGATGCGATGATTTTAAATGATGAACAACTGTTATGCTAGTATATATAATCTCACTTCTATTTCCCTGCCTGATAAGTATATATCTCTCTAGGGCTTGCATCAAGGCCAAATCATTATGATCAAAACACATAATAGTTTTAATCCATCACTCTGTTACCAGCACCTATCCACGAGTCCTTATGTTCATGCAAAAAGGTCATGAGGACGAGACAGTATAGAACGTGTTTTGAACAGCACTGTTATGGCAAAAGCAGAAGGTTGACAGTCATTCTGCAGCCCTGACCGCCTTGGAATGCCTGAAGCTCTCACAGCCTGGGCAGTTATGCAAGCTCTCATGGATGTAGATGTCACAATCAAGGCAGAAATACTGTTTGCATTTTGGGCAAATGACAGAAAGTCCAGGCTTGTTTCCTGTGTCACAAGAAGGAAGTTAAGAAACTGAACAAAAAGCGCATGGGGATGTCACATTGAGATATTTTACCTACAATACCCTTTTGGAAGAAAATAAAAATCATATGGAATTTTACAACATTATTAACTGAAATTTCTGTGGATTTTCAGCAGTTAGCTTATGTTGCCAAATGCTACTCTCATAAAGCATGCATACCTTGAACCAAGAGGAGTCAACAATTTCTGTCAGATATTTACATAGATAACCACGGCACTAAAATTCAAGTTCCTTCAAACTTGAAAATTTTCGTCAGTTGGATTTAGCAGGCATAATACAATGTTTTCAGAAATCTCCTAATTGATACATAAACTCATCAACCCTGTCCAAGAGTTCCTTAAGTAGCCATAATTTCTTTCTATTTTGAGCATGAATTTTACAGTCACCTTAGAACCACAGAGGCATCACCTTGGTGACAAGAAAACTAAGCTTTTTCGCACAAATGATTGCTTAGCACCTGGTAACTATGTGACAGAATTCAATGCCCTTGTAAGATACTTGCATTACGACATCAAGTTTCACACTGCAGAACGGCCCAGACTCCTACGGGAGGCCACAATTTGATTGCCATTCAAGTAACTTCTGCTACCAAAGTCTGAGTACAAGCCTTAATGTGTCACGATGCTCTAGTGTTTAACACGGTTGTTAATCACAGATAGGTATTGTTTCTTTTTGCCTGCTTAGCAACACCAAGCAAAAAATTGTTGAATCTTATGGAATGGGATAGGTAATTATAAGTTGAAAGCTGATGAGACCCAAGTGTTACGAAGTCCTACATCGGTTCCGCAAGAAATTGTGGAATGGTACTTCAGTCTAAGTGGCACCCTCCCCTAATAGGCTAGTCTTTTAGGGTGAATTCTACCTCTTGGGCTTAGGTACCTAACATTTGATATCAGAGCATGGTTTGGTCCCTAGGCAGCGAGGGCCTGGAGAGGAGTTGAATGGGGAGAGGGCTACCTAGAGAAGAGCAAAAGTGTGAAGAGTGAAAAGCCAAGTACCAGCCATAAGAGTGAAGTGGACGTCACTGTCTAAAGGAGAGGCAATGATGAGACCCAAGTGTTACGAAGTCCCACATCGATTCGGCAAGCAATTGTAGAATGATACTTGTTGAAGGGAAAGAGAAATAATGGAAAATCATGTCTTATTAGACAGGTGATCATGTATATATATAATAGGAAAAGGAAATACAGTCTAATTGAAATACTGAGACCAAAGACTAAAAAATAAAATACCCTTACTAATATAGCTTAGATACTCTTAACACTCCCCCTCAAGCTGGAGCATATATATCAATCATGCCC
>JASKGM010040006.1:0-22775 GCA_034509205.1 Ceratonia siliqua
CCACATACTACAGTTAATGCTATGTTGGTATATATTGGACAAAGATGATTTAATTTGGTAATCTCGGCAGTTATCAGTTGACTGGTAAAACTTTCCCCACCATCATCGTTCCGAGTCCGAGGTACTGTTATGGTTCGTGAATGGACGTGACCCTCGAACTATTACAAGCAAAAATTTGAAGTTTCTTCAAGAATATATGCTTTGCATATAGAACCTTTATTTTTGACTTTTTTTTTAAAGTGTGCAAGAACCTCTCAAAATGATACATCCATCTAAAATGCACATGTCTATTCGCCAATGCTTCTTTAACTGAGTGAATGGGTAAATGTTCCATGACATCAAAATCGGAAGGGAAAAATCTTCTCGAGTTTGTACAGAATGATAGGGATGGTCTATTCCATGACCTGTAAGTCAACTTTAGGAGAGTAAAGATCTCAACAAAGTTGACTTAACTTCACAAGAGGTTCCCAAATTGCAGGAGGTAAACCACTGAAGGCTATCAGCATGAACCGCTTCATAAACGCATGACAGTTATGACTTTTCATGTGCGTCAAAGTCCAAGAATTAGTGTCGACACATCTCTTTAAGTTGGATGCATATCCATCAAGAAGCTTCACACTCTACACTCACTCACAAATAATTTTCTTCTGGTCAATTGTTAGTGTGTAAAGTATCTTCGGGTTTTCCCATCTACTGTTGCCCAATCCTTGCAGCTCCAAACTTGGCTGCTTACAAAGCTTGGCTAAATTCATCATTTCCTTCCTATTGTCTTTGGTCTTATCTTTGACGTCCATCACCATGTTGAACATATTTCAAAACACATTAGCCTATGTGTGCATCACATCTATGTTGTGTGGAATTAATACATTAGGCCTGCAGGGTAAATCCCAAAAAATCTTGTGTTTAGTTCAATTGTGTGTTTCACTATAACCAACAGAAAGCACCCTTACTTTCTGCTACTTTTGATGGTCCTAGTACCTATACATAGAGCTCATCCCTAGAAACACACTAGGGTAAGATGCCTCTCCTAATTTTATTCTTTAAGAAGTTATTTTTATTTTGACGAAAGGGATGCTCCATATGCAAGAATTGTCTATGGCAATCAAAATAACAAATCTTCCGCCCATGCTTAAGATAAAATGCCTTCAAACAGCCCATGCAAATCGGGCAACCTAGCCTACCATAAGTTTTCCATCCCAGTAGCATTTCATATGATGGAAAGTCATTGATGTTCTACAAAAGAGCAGCTCACATGAAAAAGTTCAGTTTCACTGAAATGTCATACATAAGCATTCCATGCTCCTAAAGCAATTGCAGTTTCTTAATTAAATGCTGCAAGAAGATGTTAATTTTACTTTTTGGATTACGTGGACCTAGAATAATCACCATTAAGAACATGTACTCCCTCACATACACAAGTTAGGCATAAGATTGTAAGGAGTAATGATTACAGGCCAAGAAGAATATGTCTTGGTGTTTATTCTAAATGGACTAAACACATCCACACACAAATCCAACCTAACATTCCTGGAATCAGTAGCAAAATCTAGGTAAACATGGTCAAAATGCTTCCATGCCTCTCCATCCGATGGATACGACAACATCCCTGACTCACGTGCATGTTCCTGATGCCATCTCATTTCCCCGCAGATGTATTAGATGTAAAAAGTCTTTGTAGTCTAGGAATGATGGGTAAATACACATATGTTTATTTAAAACATCCATAACATTTCTTTTACCAACTTGTGACTGTTTGAATCATGCTGCTTGACAAAATCGCCACTGTCTAAACTCTTTTTTGTCGCCATGATACAACATGTACCTTTGTGGACAACAATCAATCTTCTTATAACCACAACCGAGTTTAGAAACCAATATCTTGGTGTTGTACAAATTTGTAGGCATACAATGACTGCTTGGTAGTATCTCACTTATGAGTGTGATAAACTCATCCATACATACCTCCACAATGTTATAATCTGACTTTATACTCAACAATCTAACAAACGTTGAAAGCATAGAGTGTGTCTCACATCCATCCCATAATGAAAACTGTGCGATGCTCAACATATCATAAAACTTGGCCGACTCTTCGTTAGGATCCTCCTTTGCTCTACAATACTCCCTTTCAAATGATGGCCATAACTATCTACTCATACAGCTGGAAATATTGGGTCTCAACCTCAACCTCAATCTCAATGGTTAGGGTAACGTTGGCAGGGCATTTCCATGATACACTCAATAATAGTAATTCTCCATAAAACCTTTCTTATATAGATGCTCCCTTACATCATCTGGTGTTTAAAACTTTTGGCATTTACATTTAGCACATGGGCCTCTAAACTTCCCTTCATCAACACACACATTAAGTACAAATGCAAATTGAATAAATTCCTCAATACCTAAGTAAAACTCAGCAGTAATAGCACTCATACTATTAGGTTGAATCCTATTGTTCATCCAACAGCGATGTTCTGGGATCTTCATATTCCTTCAATATTTAACATGAATTATAAATTTATAATACATATAACATATATACACATGCATCGAAATACATCAAATCATAGTGACTAAATAATATTAACTGCAAAATAAGTCTACAAATTGCTAATTAACATCCATCATATAACAAAAACCCTAAACAATTTTTCCAAATTTTAAACTATATCATACATAAATATTCCATATATAAAATTAAAATTCATCCAAAATTATTCCAACAAATTAATATGGGAAAATATCCAAACACTCTACATCCACCACACAACAAAAGCTAGCCCCAAAAAAGGTTGTCTCGATATAATCAATATCATACAATTTAATTTATTATATAATCAATATCATACAATTTAATTTATTAAATTAAGCTAGCCCTAAACACCATAAAATTCAAATTCATCCAAAATAATTCCAAAACATGAGAAAAAATCATCCAAACACTATACATCCATCATGCAACAAAATCCCTAATGAAATTACAACACAAAAAATCTACATCTACTTCAATTTAATTTCAACATAATTCTCCCACATCAAGCTAAATCATGAACCAACTCCATATATTCATCATTATGAATTAAATAGCTATGTGTGTGTGTGTGTGTGTGCGCGTATGTATACCCACCACATGATGATCATGTGCTTAAATAGAACTCAAAAACAACAAAAAAACTAACCCATAATTCGCACATTAACAAAGAAACTTCAAAGGTAGAAAAAGTAAACCATTTTGGCTAACCTCAAGTCCAAAGCTTCAAATGGAAAAATGTGATGAACTGAACACTACATAATTCACTCTGGTGTATAGAAATCGCCTAAAAAGGCTGAAGAATCGATTTGAACAATGAACCTGGACTTGGGAGAAGAGAAAACGTAATAAACTGAATTGGGAAGAGATGGTGGAGCAACTGTTATATATAGTCAATTCTCCTAGTATTTCTCACAGTAATTCTCACTGTTATGTTATGTGGGACGGGTCTGACAAAAACATTCCGTGAGATCTGACAATGAAACGACGCATTTCATTTAAAAATATATTTTTCATGAGAGATTTCTATGGGAAGGTATCACTTAACTAGTATATGTGAGAATATCCGAGATCATGCTTCGCGCGTTTTTTGTCATGATTTATCTCATGGACAACACACAGACACCCGTCATGGAATTTACAACCGTGAGAACATTTGTTAGACATGCTTACCCATCCTTGTTTCTGAGAGAATATCGAGAGAACTTCCGTGAGTATTTCTCCCGTAACTATTTTCGTGAGAAGTTTCGTGAGAAAATACGTGTTTTCTTGTAGTGAATTACTATGAGTTCACTTTGCACCACTTTTTTGTGCATTTTTTGTCACGGTTTTCTCATGGATTATTTTCATGGAAATTACGGCCATGAGAAAAGCTTACTCATCAATTTTTCTGATAAATAAACTTGAGAAATTTTATGAGACCTTCTCACGAAAAACATTTCGTGAGAATTTCCAAGAGAAAATGCATGTTTTCTTGTAGTGAATGTGTATATCATTGAATCTAAGTGGCAATTTCACTTCATAACTCAAAATACAATCTAGTTACATATTTTTTTCCAAAATAAAATCTTCCAACATCAAACACTATACGATTACTCAAGACCCTCAAGTTTTCCAAAACTCTTTATAAACTAATACGAGGAGAATGTCATAACTATATATCATTAGGAATCAAGGAGCATAATAAATTAGAAAATTTGGATAAAATAATTATAATTTATAAGAGAAAACCCATGTAACTAGAGTAGAAGAATCCCACTCACCAATGAGAGATTTGATCACCAACTAAATCCAATTACTCTTGACATTTGAAGTCTACTTGAAGCCAAATCCTAGATGTAGTTATTGGAACTTTCTCTCCTTCTATTAATGTTCTAATCCCCAAATGTAGAGTCTATTTGGCTGGAGAATATGGCCTTCCTGATAGCACGTTGAGCAGGGTTATTTAGTTGTTTGGAGAAAAAGATCGAGTGACTGATTTTCTTCCACAATACACTACTATTTCTTCTGTTTTACTATGCAATTCCCAATTTTCTGCTCGTTCAATTGTTATTGAATGCACGATAGCCGTTGGATCAAATGAGGGATAAAAAAAATAAATGACTGAAAAGTGGCATAACAGGTAGCAAGAAAAACTTTAAAAACTTTGCTGTTGAATCCTTCGACAACCAACAATTACAAAAATGACCCAAAGTGATTTAAGGTCTCGGTGTTGTAGTGAAAGAGGCGACCCAATCCTTTTGTGCGACGTCACCGAGTCGGATCAACCAAAGGCATTGGCACTGTTCCTGGGGTGAGAATAAATGGTGTCCCCCATGGGTAAGAGGGAGAAAAATGAGATGATGGGTAAGAGAAAGTCAAAGGGGAAGAGAGGGTCAATGGTTGTGTCCAATGTTTACCATTATCCTATTATTTATTTTGATCATTGATGTTATCTACAGGAAAACTAAGTGCAAATTGTTGCTTATCTGTAGGAAAACCCTTGCTCCGTATTCCATTTGGGTGCTCAAAATTGTAATGTTTAATCTAAATGATAAAGAAATCTTCAATTTTTAATTGTTGAGGCGTGTGTACCCAACAAGATGTAGACGTATGGTTCGCGATATAATACAGGTATAGTAAAGCAAAACTTGATATGTAGAAAGTTGAAGAATATTTTGCTCATAAAGCTTTGAAATGGTGTAGATCTTATGCAATATGTTCTATCTATGGTGTCTTTGTTCTGTCATTTGCTTCTATTAGAAAAAAAATGAAGACTTGCACAATTGGGTACAACCTTAATTTTGTTTGATGCTATTGTTTGTTATCGCAATTGAATAACTTATAGACTGTGATTTTCATCTACCTAGCTCGATACAAGTAATTATGATGTTCATCTCACTTACCAAATTATAGAAATTGTAGTTAACTTAATCAAATAGTTAATATCTTTATATGCTTGAAATTATACAATATGTTAGTAGTAAGAAAGATATACAGATGGCGTGCAAACATGTTTTAGACAAATAAGGAAATTTCGAGTGTGATCAGCATGATGTTTAATAATTTGGTGATTAATTATGTTTTACAATGGTTCACAAGCAACGGTTATTGAACACGTTTTAAGGTAATATGATTGATAAATATAAACAGTCCATTAATTTTTTTTTATTAGAACATATTTCTAATAGTGTTCTTAAAGTTCATACCTTGTTGGAGATGTTTTGTGTTTGCCATGTACAAGGGGCTACAAAATACCCTAATGCCTGACCTTGAATTTTGCTTGCTTGGAACTAGTATATTTCTTTGTTCTTGGTGATAAAATTGGAGGTTTGTTGAACTCTTAGAAGTAGACTCTCTGCCCAATAGACACCTAGAGCTTCTTCGAGGCCTTGAAAATCGAAGACACCATTTGTTAAAAATTAAAGGTAATTGCTGCCAATATTGTTATGTTTCTTTTATTGAGAAAGTTTTTGGTATATACCATATACATGAAATGTAGAAAAGATGTTTGTCAGTGCCAAATCAGAAACTAAGAGTGTCTATTTCTTGTAGTTCTTTATTTCTATTTGCCTTTATTATTATTGTCAATGGTTTTTCTTATTAATTGAAGAATGGTTTGTCAGGGAGGGAGGATTTGCAAGGCTATGGGGAGGCACAAATGCAGGCCGAGCTCTTACAGTACTGTAGGTTCTCATTTCCACAAATGACTGAAATGAGTACAGTAGTAAAATGAATATTGAAAAATTACTTCAATTATAGCTTAGGCTTACTGGAAGCAGAGATAGCATTTTAAAAAAATTTGTAGCTTGGCTTCTTACAATCTATTATACCAAAACCTTTTACTGCTAATTATCCATTTTCCATCATCCATTTTCCTACCTAACCTTAAATTTTACTTTTTTTTGTCAATTTATATCATAAAATGTCTTTATGTTGGACATATGAATCAAGGCATTTTACAGAGTGTGAGGCATGGCTCGTATGATGAACAAGATGATGATGGTCTTGCAGCACTAGCAAGAAAACTTTGGAAGATAATATCTTCCCTGTTGTTTGCCTGCTAATGTCCATCTGGGTAATGATCTACACTTTAACTTACATTGGATATAACTTTGTTTTTGTTTAGTTGTTAGTGTTGAATACTAGGCAATATGAGGAGTCTATGTATAATGTTTTCCTCTTGAGAAGCGCTATGGTATTCATTCTTCATATGAATGTACATTTCTTTTGTCTAAAAGTTCTTCTCTCACGAGCTATGAAAGTCTTTGCATGATACGCAATGTATCTATTCATATCCAGACAAAGGAAAGAAACATGTTCAGACAACCAAACCAACCTCGATAAACCGATACCCACCAAAGTTTAGGGTCAACAAAGGCAGTCAAGTCTGAGTTGAGCAAACTTAGCATAAACCCAGAAAACAACAAAAAGAAATTGTAAGCCATAAGAGAAGCAGCCTAAATAATAGGGAACAAGAAAGCAAAAGAGCAGCTTGAATGCACCAAAAAGGCAATTGGCTATTTAAAAACAATTTAAAATTGTCAGAAAAAATAGGACACATCAGCCCAACCTAAAAAAAGTCATAGTGCACGTAGGTCCAAACAAAACAAAAGAAAATGAATGGAACACATATAAAGGCCAAAAGGCCATCTAAACACTCTGGAATCATGAGTCCCATTCTAGAGACTGCTAATATGGGTATTTAACGACTCTTTCTCCCAAGCTTAGGCATTTTTGGCCCGTACATACCTGCGAGCTCGACTTGTAGGTGACTAACCTCTTTTTCTAGTTCAGCAACATGAGCCAGAGCCTCATTTTCATGGGAGGGTGTTTTCTCCTCCTAAGCATAAGCATCCATCTCCCTGACATGAGCTACCTCAACCTCGGCCTCGACCTCTTTAGCCAGAGCAGTTGCCCCGCCAAACACGACAACCTCCTCTTTAAATCTTGCCAACTCTTCCTTGGCATGCCAGTAGTCATCTGTTAACCCATTAATCTCAACCTGCAAAGCCCTAGCCACGACAGTATTCCAGCCTGAACTCGAAAGTAAAAACTTAACAAGAACAGTAGTAGTGGCGGACTTAAGTCTTTTCCTATATGCCGTGAAAGACAAGGAATGGTCCACAATAAAACCAACATGGAAATGAGAATTCTAGAGGGAATGCTTGGGATGGCCTTCCTCTTCCACAAGCTCAGCAGAAAAACACATGGAGATATCCTCAACCAGACTAGGATTTACCTCGACATGTCCCGAACTCATGGAACGAAAGGGTAGATCGGTACTTACCTTACTTGAAAGGGTGTCTCATGAGCTTTTCTCACCATTCTTTCCCTTTCCCTTGTCCATCTGGTTAGACCAACCAAAAAATAACCTTCAAATAGAAAAAATCAAAAACGAAGGGAGAGAAAAGGGGGAAGAGGAAGAAAAAAGAAGTTATCAAACAACCCAATCATCCAAGAGAAGAGAAAAAGACTATATGTTCACAAAGTAAACGAGGCATGCATAGTCAAACTCTTCTGCCAGTCGTAGAAAATAAATGAGGCCCATATAACCAGAACCACATGACCTACTCGACAGAGGTAAAGCAAAATATAATTTCACAAAATATATGAAGGCGTCTATAGTCGATCCCCTCTAATGGTGCAACAATACATCCTGATCAACAATGGTTAAAAAGAAAGAAAAAATCAAGAATTTGGAAGAAAGTATACTCGAAGAATGAATAAGTGAATTGGAAAAACAAATAATCAACAAACAAATTGCAACATAGGCAAAGTACAAACTCGAGATCGCCAACAACCCACCAACAACTTGCAATGCAAGTGGAAAACCTTCTCAGAGTAATCCCATTTATAGAATGAAAACAGAATGTCACAAACATTTAGGAAAACTGGAACATCATACTTATTAAACCAAATGGGCACCACAAACACACTCCCTTCCCGAGGCAAAGTCACATCACTGGAAATTGGAAGCGTCGCAACTGACATCCAATTATTATTTGGTGATTTCTAAGCTTCCAATTGGTGGATGGTAGTATCAGGGTGTTTTTTAATTTTTTCTTTTATAATAATTTTGTAATTTTTATTATAAGAAAAGCATGAAAAGATTTTAAGAAAAAAATTAATTTAGAACTCATTTGTTAAAAAAAAAGTCAATGAAAAATTTATAAAAAATGTTAAAAATATTCACAAAAACGGGTTAAATAAAAGAAAACAATTCAAACTTAAAAAAGAGAACATTTAAAAAAAGTATATATATCAGAAAATTTAAAAAATATAAAACACCCTGGAAGTATCAATACTACCAGTGTTGCTTAGAAATCATCTTATAATTGATTTCATTATGCAAATCAATATACTAACTCAACAAGTAGAACATTGAAAACGAACGATAATCTAAGTATGTTCAAACATTTATAAAGGAACTGCCTTGAATATTAAGACACTATCATACGGAATCTGATGCCCCAATGGACATCCGTTTATAAGTTATTCAAGGCTTTTGCATTATATTAGAATTTTCATTGTCCTAATTTAAATTGAGTACTATAACATTTAGTTTTATTTAAATTTTCCATAACACAATCAATTTTTTGGTCAATGTGTAAATTAATTTATGAATTAAACAGTGAAGATTGGAAAACAATAATGAATTGGTATCATATGATATATATATATATATTGCTTCCTTTTGAAAAAACATTATAAGCATTCTTCAAATTAATGGAGACAAGAGAAAACTATTATTTTAAATATAATATGTTGTGATAATAAAATAATGTGCAACTTTTATCGTATATTAAACGTGATACCATTTTAAAAAAAAAAATCTCTATATAATATACATAATATTTTGTATCAATTTGGCACTACCATGGATTAAGAGTAAGGCAGAAGAGCAATAGGGTAGTAGAAAGTGGATAAGATTGAAGTGAAAAAGCAAGTGGTGGTGTGACAATCAACAAGGATTCTCAAATCAGTCCCTAAGAATTGGGAAAATCAATACGAATGCTTACTTTTTTACTTAAATTTAATCACTCCTCATTACTAATTGGTTTGTGAACACATAACTCAAACATGCATTAAGAATGAATAACTTATCATGCCTAACAATGGCAAGATCTAAAAAATAACTGAAAACATTATTTTCGATCATGTGCCCTGATTTTATCCCTCGCTCACTGCTTTGCCTCGGGAAATCTGGAGTGGTGACATGGCATGGTTTTTGGACACACAAAATACAGTGCATTAACGGTTATAATGCATTTTGCATGCCTACTCTACCTTACACACACTGCAGCCGTCCTCAAATGTCATAGGGAAACCAGCAGGGAGCATGGGGAGGACATAATCTCGTGTTATACCATGCATGAGAGAGAGAGAGAGAGGTTTTGCCACTTGGTTGCATCATATCCGTTCAAACAAACGGTTGGCCACTATGATCTGAAATTTACACAATTCGAGCTCTTCCAACCGTCACGTCACACATCTCTCATTGGAATTGACACAACATTAAACATTAAATGCTTGTTGTCAACACCACATTTTGTTCGAATTTCTTTATTTATTTAAATAATAATAATAAATTAATTAATTAATTAAACAAAAGCAAAACACCTTTAGCCCAATTCCCCTCTTTATTTTAAACCCAAACCTTTAGCCTATTCTTCTTAAACCAACTCAATCTCCCCTGCATTTTTTTTCTTTCTGACCAAAAGGCCTTTGAACCAACTCCTCACCTAGCCCAACATCTACTTACCTTCAGCCAGCCCACACTTCCCATGCACCTTGGCCTAAATCCACACCCACAAACACAGTGCAGAAGCTAACCCGACCCATCACTTAACCTAACCTATCCGAAGCTCCTTCTTCATTTGGGTGAAACCCTACCCACTCCCTCTTCTGACTTTCCCTTTCTGTTCGTGTTCCCTCACACCTCTCACTTGCTAGTCCCCCCCTCTACTCCATTTTCACACAACACCCCACGGCACACATTTCACTTTCACCCGTAAGCTGGTGCTGCTCACACCTTTAGCAATCTCACACTCCCTCCCTTTCCTACTATTCCTTCACTTTTTTTTGGGACAAACCTTAACTGTACCCATGGTAGAGGAGCTCTCTTTTTGATCCCCTCTGACTATGCCCCATGCTCGACAAAACCCTCACCATTTTGCTCCTTGATGAATCTTGATGGCGATGGCCTTTTTTTTGCAAGATTTGGTCTTCTCCGTGGCTGTAAGACGAAGAGGTTGAGAGCTATTTGGGAGAGAACTTGAACTGCTAAAGGGATCGACTTTGGAGAGAGTGATTAGGGAGTTTTCTTTGGAGCTCGGAATTTAGAGTTTTATGCAATAATTATTTGAGAAAAGAGAGATATAGAGATAATAGTCTTCACCATTTCTTCTCTGCATGCGATTGATTTTCTTCTTTTTGATTTTGTGAGCTATGATAAATAGTGGATTCCATAGGTTAGTACCCATGGAATCCACAGTCGAAGGGGGATTTCTGTTGATGATTTGGTGCTTGTTCAAAAGAATTTTTGCCTTCTTGGTACTAGGTGATTCTCGACCAATTTATCTTACTCTAAAGAAATTTATGATGTCATTTTTGGTCATGTTTATATGAAAGTTTCTGTTGCTTGGAAGTTCATTGCATGTTTTTTGAGCTTTGTATAAAAATGCCTGATTATTTTGATATTCAAGTAGCAAGTCCCAATGGTATTTGATACGTTCATTTTGATGTTTTGAGAATATCTGAAGTCATTTAAGTAAAATTGGATTCACTCAGTATTTTTTTTATTCGTCCCTTGATATCACAACAAATTATCCTTGTTTCTAAAGCTTTACTTGTGATACTTGTATCATTTACAAAGTAGTAAGGTGGTGATGAAATTAGTATCATTTGTGCTTCTCATGATATTTCAATTTATTTTTTTTCTGAAAAAGAAAAGCACTTGCTATTTTTCGAATTGAATTCCAAAGATGTATCTGTTCTTTGTTTTATTTTGGAAGGCCATTGACAACACAAATCTCTTGACTTTGAACTCACTTGTTTTCATACTCTTGCCTGCTTGTTTGTGATTTCATGTTTCTTGGCATAAGTTGTATGTTTTTTTTAAGGGTGTTAATTAGGGACAACCCGCCCTGTCAAGGGTTGGCCCTTAACGGACCGAGCCTAAATGAGCAGAGCCTAAAAAGCCTTTTTATTAAAAGGGCGTAAAAAATTCAACACAACCCTAACCCTCTAGGGTTACAGGGTTAAAAAGGGCTTAACGGGCCAGAACATTAAAAATATTATAATTATGTAAAATTTTCATATATAATAGAAAAAATTAATTCATCATAGACTTAATCTCTCAAAAAAATGCAAAGAAAATAGTATAAAATTAAAATTAAAAGGATTAATCAATCATCCTCAATAATTATATTTGAATCTTGCTTATATTAAATTTAGTATAATTGTTAAGTTGTCATCTTCTTCTTCATTTACAAAGCATAAATTATCATAAAAGTTAATAACAATAATGAAAATAAAGAAAATTGAATAAGTTTAAAGTTAATAAGTTTACCATTATGAATAAAATCATGCAACCAATTATGGGTACATGTGCATAAATACTAAAAGCCGATTAACTAGACATAGTAGGGATTGAAATACTTAATATATCACATGACATCCTTGATAATTCTAAAAATTGATGTCTATGATCCTTCTAATATTGTAAAATATATAAATCTTTAAAAAAATGAAATTCAAGTTTTGACACATCCAAATAAATATATTATTGAGACTTTTCATTATTTTTCACATATTGACTCTCAAATAATACATATCCCAATTAGTCCTCTATCATTTCAAGTACAATGACAAAAAAATTTAATTAACCAATTAGTTATATAACTTATATTACACGCTATTAAAAAGAGAACATAAATTAAAATATATATAAACTTAAAAGATTAAAAACTTACATCAAATACATCTTTCAACAAATACTACATTTTTCATACTTGCATGAAATAAATTAGAAGTGGGAAAAAGAAAGTGAAACTTACAAATGAAGAGGTTTTGTAAAAAAAAAAAAAATCTATAGGGCTAACCCGGCCCATCAAGGGCTGAGCCCTGTAGGGCCAGGCCTTCAACGAACCCAGCCAAAAACGACCATAATTTTTTAGGACCTGTTTTTTTGACTCTCAACCCGCTTCAAGGGTTAAGGTTGACCTGTCGGGTCCAACCCTAATTAACACCCCTAGTTTTTTTTTTAATGTGTGGTTATTAGATTGTATTTTATTTCTTATTATTACTTTTTCAATTAGATTGTATCAGTTTTAATTTTTGATTTGTAATGTTTGCTTTATGCTGTTAAATTCTTTTATTTTTAATTTTTAATTTGTAATATTGTTTCATTTTATTTTGTTCTCTTTATTATGCAAAGCCCCCCTTTTTTTATTTATCCTTTCTACGAAAATGCATTATTTCGTTAGAATGGTTATATTTTTATTTTTCTTTTTGTTTTACACATTTTGTCTATTTTGTTCTTTCAATTTTCAAGTTCTTACTTTCACTTTAAAAATATCAAATATAAATAAAAGGATTTTAATTTGTAACTCAGACTATATGTTTCCCATTTATAAAATGATTTGTGAATGGGCATAATTTTGTTAAATCTAATTGAAGACTCACACTTTGGGTTAAATTGATTGAGTTAGGCTCCAATGACCCATGTGACCAACTCATTACACAAAACTTGATTCTATTTGGGATGGGTTCCAAAGACCCAACTAACTAAGTTCTTTTAAAAAGATTTCAAAGACTGAATTTGTCTTCCAAAATATTACGTGTAGTTGAACTATTTTCTTATAATCTAATTTTCACTCTTGAAAGTAGGTTGTGGGTCCAAGGCCCAAAGCCTTTTGTTTATTAGTTACAAAAATCCAAAATGGGGTTCCAATGGCCTAATTAGATTATTTTCTAAAAATATTTTAAAATGCTCATTTAATTTGTTTTTGAGGGGTTCTAAGCTATTCATAAGTAGGAATACTCAAGAGTAGCCTCCACCCTTAGATTTTTATTGATTTAAATGTAATCGTTTGATGATTGTTGTTTTTCGTCTTACCTAACCGTGTACTTGACTGTGCGGCAAGAGTATAGCTACTCATTTATATTGTAGCAATGACCTTTGTTTTTCTAAAATAGGTTTCAAGGGCCTTCAAATTGTTCTTCACAAAAAACTCCAAGGGCCTAATTAAACTAATTTTCTGAAAGGAGTTGCAAAAGTCTAATTAAACTAATTTTCTCAAAAGAATTTGAAAGGCCCAACTAAACCAAAATAATATTTTTCTAAAAGTGATTCTAAAGGGCCAATTAGTCGTTTTCTTCAAGATTTTCTAAATGTACTTAATTAATAAAGGGTTTCAAAGGTCCATTAAAAAAATAGTACTTTTTAGAAAAATATTCCTATACTTTAAGTGAAAGTTTATCTTCTCCTAATGTCCTAATTTCTACGAGCTTTAAACGGAGATTCATTCTTCCTTAATGTCTTAATTTTTATAAGTTTTTAGTGAAGGTTTATCCAATCCAATGTCTTAATTTTCATAGGGTTTAAGTGAAAATTCGTCATCTCCAATGTCCTAGCTCCTTTTTGAAGGCTGTAAGTGAAAATTTATTTTTCCCTAATGTCCTAACATTCCTAGGTAAGAGATTATACATCTCACCTAATCAATTTATCAAAATATTCCTGAATTACGTTGACCTTTATCCTTTTTGGGGTACGTAGGGACTTACCTAATAAGACAAGTCTAATCCTTTCATATTTTATCTTTTTATCATCGTATTAGCAAAAATAGGATAATTAGATTACATTAAAATTTTTAAGTACAAACAATATAGGATAACCATCCTTAAGGATTGACGTTGTGGGGTGTCTAACACCTTCCTCACACATAATTAGACTATCGAACCATTCTTCTTATTTCAATGGCTAGTTTTATTTTCTTTTTAAGGATTATAATTATCCTTCTAATTAATTAGTGATGACTCATTTTTCTTTGTATTTTCTCTTATGGGCCTAAAGTCATAAAATGATAACTTTTCACCGGCCATCACGTTGTAACACTTGTCCATCCTCTTCCACTATGAACACCCCTTATTCTCTCTCTCACTCTCTCTTGGTTATATCCCTTTCTTAAACTCCATTTCTTCCATCCCTCATTCTCCTAGTTTTCTCATTTTCTCAATCAGCAACTAGAAACTCGATTAGTGGCCATGAAACGATAACTTCTTTAATCTTTTGTGTGCGCAATTGGTTTGGAATGTTGCCTTTTGTCTGCAACTCTTCTACTTCGGGTTATAGATATGAAACAAAGGATAGATTATATGTTTAGTCAAATATGACGAAGAGTAGAACATGGTAAAAGAAGAGGTGTATCTATACTTCCATGTTTCAAAGTTACATGTTACTCTAAACCATAACTTATGTTTTTGTAGACATTGGTTGTAGGCTAATATGTTCTTGCCTTATCTATTCCAAAGTAATGAGTTCCATATATGGAGTCACTTTCTAATTCTTAGGGTTCAAGTATAAGATGATCTTTCAATAGTCAGTATAACACTTACTTTTATTTTCCAGGTACCATACTATTAAGCCTCAAGGAACTTAATGGAACACATCTTTGACGAGGATACCGATATAAGTGAATATGAAATAAGCGAGTTTGAACATAAATCCTATGAGGAACTAAGAAATGGAAGTCACCACGTGAAAATCTCATATGAGAGTTCACTTGTCCCTACTACCCTAATAATAGAAAACGAGATTATGTTTACAAGGACATCCTTTAACATCCATCTGGGGTGGGCTAGAGCAGTTCACATAAGAGACGAGCAAGAGAAAAAGCTAACCATCTGGCTTTAGCAAGATATTTGAAAAAGGATCTGATGATTGTGGATGGTCCATCAAAACCTGTAAATGAAGGTGATCCTCCTATTAATTATGATCAGCAGTTTGTGTGGCCATGGACTCGAGTTGTGGATAATATTCCCAATAGACTTCTACAGGAAGATGATCTTACTGTGAAGTATGATGAGCAGTTTGTGTGGCCTCGGACTTAAATTGTAGTTAATATTCCCACTACACAAGCAGAAGATGAACGTAGTGTTGAGGAAAGCGGATCCAAGTTGAGGGATGTGTACAAAACCAAGGGTTTCTATCCTGTTAAAGTCGTCCCTCTGTGGAATAAAAATGGTCACTCAAGAACTGCTCTTGTTGAATTCAAATCTGATTGGCAGGATTAGTTAATGCATTGTCATTTGAAAGGTCTTATGAATCAGATCATCATGGGGAAAATGGCTAGTATGCTAATACTGGGCAGAAGTCTGGTTTTTATGGATGGGTTGCTTGTGCTGATGACTACAAGTTGACCAACATCATCAAGACTCTGCAAAAGAAGAGGGATCTTAGAACCATACCTGAACACATGGATGAAGAAGCTCTAAGACAATGATAAACTTGTCATTAATGAGGCCAAGAAGAAGGACTTACGAGAGTTGGAACTTGTTCATGCTTCTAATGAAGGTATTTTTCATATTTGAACCTAAAATAATATATTCCAAACTGGATTAAATATTAGGGATTCTGTTGGTTTTGGTTGTTGGTATTTCATGACTTAATGTTTCTTACTCATTTGGCTTGTGGGGAATAGACCTAGAAAAGAGTGTGGCACACAGTGAAATTGAAAGAAAAAATTTGGCAGAAGAGATTAAGAAGGTATGCTGTTTTTCTTATCTATTGCAGATCTATATGATCCAGTTTGCTATGTTTGTTGATAATATATTCTACAAGTTCTATGATATGGTGTTCGAAATTTAGTTATCCACTGTTATGACATAAAAAATATTACATGTTTAACATTCAATTTTAGGCTTTTGAGTAATTGGCTACTTTTAGTTTGTTCATTAAGATATAATATAGTAAATTATTATTAAGAAAGTTTGTTTCATCTTGCACTGTAGTGGATATCCATGGTTTATTTTAGTGTTTGGGGGTATTGGCATTTTAAAACTTATGTCTGGGTTAAAACAAAGTGGCGATATGAGTGTTTGCTGTGTTGGGTGTTACATGAGAGAGTTGGTTGACAACTTAACCTATGTTTAAGTACTTATTTGTTGCCCGATACCAGTTGCTCCAAATCCTCAGAATGAATTCCATGCTGGTTCATTAGCACAGAAACATTGTCAAGTGATGGAATTGGGCTCTTTTTGGTATTGGCCTAGCAAGCCTTACTTTTTTTTTTAGACTTTTACAACTTTTAACTTTGTAAGGACTTCGTTATCCGTTCTGCATTTATCATTTTGCTTCTGTTCAGACTTTTACAACATTTGTTATTGAACCTCAATTATGTATGCTCATAATTTCGACATACTTAGAATTAACTGGATATGGTAAGTGGTCATGAAACATACTCAGAACTTTTATAACATTTTGCTTCTGTTCAGACTGTTTCAATTGTCATATGGCATCAGAACCTGACTAGCCATACCGTTCTGGTAATATTGAATACTAATTACATGACAAATAGCATGTTAGGTACCTTCAGTAAACAAATAACACAAAACGCTAACAAATAGTTGTAAACTGAAGTATACTAATCAACATTTTGCAAAGTATATGTCTATTCAACAAATTTACATTCCCCATATGACAAATTATAAGCGTTTGATGAACTAAACTAAATTTTCAGTCCTAGGAACAAAGATATAGATATATTGTACTTCCTTTACCACTAAAAAAAACTTTAACTTTATTGCTAATTTGAGTAAATCATGGCTTCCCTCATCAGTATATTGGTTCCATTATCTTTATTTGTTATTCAATTAATATGCCTCTACTCTGGTATGCCTACCCATTACTACATTTTGTGCCAAAACACATGGTAGGAAGAAGTATTGCGTCTATGCCACATATGGAAGATGAGGAAGGACTAGAATACCGAAACCCACAAGAGGAAAGCAAGATATTAGATATTTCAAATACAATTTCCAAACTATCACACACACAAAATCACTAAACCTGGCATGTTTTACAATGAGTTTCACACGGATTCAAATCCGTAACAAAGAATTAATTGGATGTACATGACCTTAGAAGTAAATGCAGAGTATTGATGAAATCAATTACACGAAATCAAGTTAATGCAATGGGTATACATGAACATATATTGGTGTCTATCAGTTCAATTCTATATCATAATATCGATTAGTTGAAAAAATAATTACAGAACCATCAACATTCATGGTTGAATAGAAACTGTGAAAATCAACAATCCCAGTAAAGTTTCCCAAACACTTCAAATGATTCTGCATTACCATACACCGGCAAAGGAAATTTGGGGTCAGAGATTACCACTTCCACTTTCCCTAATGCACTGTGCAGTTTTGCAAGGAGTTGTCAATTCTCGTTGATCAGCGACTCAACCTATATTACATAACCGACAATCTGGGGATTAAGGTTCTGGACTAGTCGTTGGTCAACGCCTAAATGATTCTTCGCCTTCACATATATTGAAACCAAATTGACATCTTACCGTTTGTGTAGGGGGTTGATTTCGGCCCTTCCGTTCAACTGACAAATCAGAAGCACACGATTGAGTCGATGGGTAATTTACTATTCCGAAAAGAAAATATAGTACAAGGAGATAGAAAAATACAATAACCTTTATTTACAATGCCTGTATGGTGCAATCAATGTCTTCCATGTGCTGCACCATGTATTCGACTTTTGCGTCCAAGACACTGGCAGATTTCCTCAACCATGGAATGCTGACGGGTGTGATCGTCTCAGGGTTAGTTCTCCTCCGTCCTCCTCTGTCTCTATTATTGGATGCACTGAGGGTTCACCCTCCCTCACGGCAGATATGGTTGTCGTTTGCCACTTTCGTTGTGACCTCCTCGGATTGGCTGTGTGAGCCATTAATGCCATTTTCCTTATCCCTCTCCGAAAATTTAACTTGTGCCAGGTTAGGTTGGGTGTGTCTGCGAGGCCTGTCAAAACTTAATCCCGCAGCCTTTGGTATAAAAAAGTTGTTTTTTTTTAAAAAGTTAATATTTTTGAAAATCAATGAAATTTCAGAAAATATAATAAAATGTGTTTGATATGTACTAAATTTTTCTGAAAATATTATAATGCATTTTAGAAAAGTTTTATTTCTATATTTGATTTAGGTAACATTTTTTTAGGAATATAAGAAAATTTTTCAAAAATACCTTTTAATTAAATTAAAAAAAATTAGATAAAATAACATATATATTTTTATAATTTCAAGATTATAAATTTTTTAATTATTATAAATATTTTATAATTTTTTTATATTAAACAATTTTAATAAAATTTTTATTAAATATAAAAAGGTTCTATCATTATAAAAGTTTTTTATTAAATTAAAAATTAATTTATATGGCATGGTTATTTTGGTAATTTCCAATCCCTAAATTGTTTCTATTTCCTGAAAAGTTTCTTTCCCACCAAAATAGATAGAAATGTTGTCTCCTAAAATTCTTCACAGAAGTTATTTCTGAGTAAGTTTTTTTCCTGAAAATAATTTTTCATCCCTTCTATCAAACAAGAAAATGTTTCTTCCCTATTCCACTTTCTCATGAAAGTAAAAACTTTTCTAATACCAACCACCACCATAGTGTTATGTTTCAATAGCAAGGGAAAACAAGATTATCATATCTGTCATGTCCAATATAGAGGCACGTAATCGGCGTACAAATTATCGTTAGGATAGCATTTTATTGGCCTGAACATGATCACATGCAATTTCAAAGACCAAATTCATATAAAAAATTAACTTATTGATAACCCTTGGGAATTTTGTTATAAAATTTGACAGAGTTTACTCAAAATATTAATATTCCACTGGTATAAACAACATACGCAAGTTTTGTCTACCAACACAATATAAGCCTCTGTGGCCAAATCATAGGTGATTACAATAACGTACATACACCTCATAATAACCATACAACTTACATAACCCTAATACAACCCAAGACTACGCAATCACTTAATCCAAGTGTCCAATAATAACCTCTATTGTTCCATTTGTTTTCCGAAAAAACTTGAAAAGTTAATTGCAAAAAATCCTATAATATAACTAGGAAGCGTTAAGAGTAATAAAAAAATATATATATATATATATTTATAGTAATAAATTCATCAGTGAAATAAGGACATAAGTTTCCACCATTTCCTTGCACAACAATTTACATAGAATTCCACAAGCAATCATTAATTACTGCCTCTAAGAAATTATGTCTCATCTCAATTTTAAATCAGGTTGTTCACATGAACGAATCTCATTACTTTTCTTCTTATTAGAAGACTAGTTCAGCAATGAAGAATAATGAGGCAAGTATACTGTCATGTAGCTAAACTGATGATGTTGCCAAACTAACGCAAGTATACTATCAGAAGACTGGTTCAGCGACTTATTTGCTTCTATCGGCTTATTCTAGGAGCTACAAAAACTCCTTATATTCAATTCGAGTCACACTAGAGGAGTGTATAATTGAGTCTTCCAAGGGTTCTCTAGGGTGTTCATCAGTAAATACCTCCCTAATGCAGTTATCAACTACCTCTACTCTGTAGCATTCAGCCGACACTTGTGGGTACTTAATGGCCTTCAGCACATTAAATGTCACATCTTGGTCCTAAACCCTCATAGTCAACTCTCTTTTTTGCACATCAATCATTGCCTTACCTACTGCTAAAAAAGGCCTTGCTAAAATAATAAGGACCTCTCTATCTTTCTCCATATCCAGTACTATGAAATTAGCTAGGAAGATGAATTTGTCCACCTAAACCAATACGTCTTCACCATGCCCTTAGGGTAGATGAGTGATCTATTTGGAAATTGTAAAGTAATGCTAATCGGCTTCACCTTAATCAACCCCAAATTTATGTAAATAAACAATGATATCAAATTTATGCTTGTCCCTAAATTGCACAGTGCCGAGCTGAAGAACTGATTTCCTATGGTGTAGGGGATAGTGAAACTCCCAAGGTTCTTAAGCTTAGAAGGTAGTTTCTTTTGGAGGATGACACTACACTCCTTAATACGTGCCACAATCTCATGGTCGTCCAATTTCCTCTTCCTAGACAATATCTCCTTCATAAATTTAACATAACTAGGCATATGTTCCAATGCATCTGCAAAGGGAGTATTAATCTGGAGTTTCTTAAACACCTTCAAAAACTTATAAAATTAAGCATCAATCTTCTTCTGAATTCATTGAGGGAAAGGTAGTGGTGGGTAGTGGTTGTGACCTTGTCTTCATATGTACTTTCATATCCAATATCACTTTTCTGAATTTCACTCTCTTCCAATTCAGTCCCCTTTTTCCTTAACTTCCTGAGATGATGCTAGTTTTCTCTCTACCTCATATAAAAGTTTACCACTCCTTAAAGTTATAGCTTTGCACTGCTCATTAAACTCCCTCATAGGATTTGTCTCAGTGTTACTAAGCAGGGTACTTGGTGGTCAGTTATTCAAATTAGCAACTGGCTTACCCAACTGAATCTATAGATTTCTTATATATGCACCCTGACTTTGTAATTGTGTTATGGTCTCCTGGAGGTAAGTCAAAGTCTTAGTTATGAATTGACTAGTGTTATTAGGCAGTTGCATAATTGATTCCTTTAGGAAAGACTTCTTCTTATGACTAGGGGCATGTGGTGCTGCTTGAGGCTGAAAACCTAGTAGGTGGCTTGGCTTCATGGCTTATGTTGCTCTCTAATTATAACCCTATGAGAAGTTGGGGTGATTCTTCCACCTCAGATTATAATTACTTGAGTAATAGTTGTTCTGTTGTTGGTTGAAGTTACTAACATACTGTACTTACTCACAACCTATAAAGCACGGCTCAGATGCATGATTACCCATATAATTCTCACAAGCAACAAAGAAGCTATGCCTTATCTGAGTTGGAAAATTGTCCATCCTCTTAGTCAAGGCTTCTACTTGAGCTGCCAAAGATGTCATGGTGTCAATCTCATAAACCTCAGCTATCTTCCTAGTTATGGACCTCTCAGTAGGCTAGTAGTGGTTATTGGTAGCCATCCCTTTCTAATAGGTCAAATGCCTCATTAGCTATCTTACTCAAGAGTGCACCATTTGCTGTGACATCTATAATGGACCGCAATAAACCACCCAACCTGTTGTAGAATGTTTCTATCTACAACCACTTCTATAATCCATGATGTGGGCATTTCCATAACAGATCTTTGAATATTTCCCATGCCTCATGTATGGACTCCTAGTCCATTTATTAGAAGGAAGTGATGTCATTCCTTAATTTGGTTGTCCTGCAAGGTGGAAAATGTTTGGCCAAAAATTTATGGGCCAACATTTCCCATGTAGTGATAAAGCCAGCTAGTAGGGAGCATAACCAACTCTTTGCCTTGTCCCATAATGAGAGTGGGAAAGCCTCAGTCTTATTATGGCTTTAATAGATACCCATTATTCTTGAAGGTATCACATAGTTCCAAAAAAATTTTGATGTGCTGATGTGAATTCTCATGTGCCAAACCCCTAAACTGTAGTGTTGTCTGAAGCATCTGGATGATTGTCGGCTTAATCTCAAAGTTATTTGCTTGAATGGTGATAAACATGATATATATACATGAAGTAACCCTCATAAATAGGCTTCTGTAGTGTTTATTGTGTTCAGCTGACATAGTTTAGCTATACTTTGCAAGTTTGGATGACAATTGCACTTTGTTGCATTTTCCTGTAGAATTGACAATTTTACACTACTTCTGTATTTTAATCATAACTTGAGTTCTAGACGTCTGATTTTCACAAAATTTATCTTGTAGGAAATCTAAGAGAAAGCTCTACAACTTTCATGAAGATCTCCAAGGCTGAATCAGATGTCTGGTGGGTGAAATCGCACCCGTAAAACAGAACAGTGCTGTTGTATAACAGAATTCTGCTGCAGTCATTTACTTAGCAAAATTGTGACGTTTTGCTTGTGTCTATCCTATTATAAGTCGGTTATGAGCTGTCCAAATAGCTGGAGGAGCTGTGACCTAAGTGCAAACTTGTATTCTTAATTTTTGGATGTCTATTTAAGGAAGAGAAGTGCATAACGTGAAAGGATAGCTAGTTTTACTATTTTATTGTAAATCTGCATTACTTTTCTCTCTTTCTGCCTAGGGTTTATTTGCATACTTTGTAAGTTATTTTCCTCTTGTTCATGG
>JASKGM010040017.1:0-22775 GCA_034509205.1 Ceratonia siliqua
AAAGATTAATAAAACTAAACTAAAAACTAAACTAAATTAGAGAACAATCAAACATAACACAAACTAAAATTGAAAAAACCCCCAAAATAAATAATTATAGGGTTCAACATTAGATTCTAAATAAAAGGTACTAAAATTAAGTCCATGGCAATGTATTGTAAATTAAATGGAAGTATGAAGAAACATGAAAACAACTTAAATCAAAGTTAAATAAAAGATTTGAAAGTCTAAGATATTCAACTCCTACTAAACTTCAACTAGAAATAAGAAACTACTAAGTAAACAAAGCAAGAAGATGACTAGTAAAAGAGGGGCAGCAAGTCATGAAAAGGAGGCTGAGCAGCAGACAATGGACCCCTGGAGGAATTCTACACAGTTGCATTGCAGTTAGTCTTTTTGTTTCAAAACTGTGCGCCTCTTCCTTCAGCTTCTTTCACCTTTTATATGTAGGTCATCCCATTGCTACCAAAACTACTATGCACAAAGTCGTCCACTGTTCTGAACTGCTAGTGCTTTTGCTCTTTGTTTGCTGCGTTTGGTTTAATGAAACTGATGCTGTGCGTTTTGTTATACTCAACGACTCCAAGCAACAATTACACTATTAAAATGGCACCTTTTGGAATCAGACCCTTCACGAAAGTTGTAGATATTCCTCTCAGATTTTTAACGCATGCAGAGTTTCTAAATTTGGACTTTTAGAACTCTAGATAAACCGAGGCAGGGTCTGGGTTGCTTGTTGAACTTCTGGCATATTTGGGGGCTTCTGTTTTTACTCAAGTTGGACCTCACAATGACAGAACTGGGTTTTAAGCTCTTCATAGAAGTTGTAGTTCTTTGTCTTATATTTCTAACAAATCAAAGAACGCTTGAAATGGAGATTTGTAGCTCTAATTATAGCTCAAAATCCAGATAGTGCTCTAGGTATGCTAGAAACACTACTTGATTTTCATTTTTAAACTTAGCCTAATGTATACCTTTTCACATTAACCCAAATCAACATAAAACAACAATGAAAGTGTTTGAGCATGTAAGGACATATTGCCCAATTAAATCAAAAGTGATAAAATAAGCAAAAACATGTTATTAATCAATTTAAATCACAACTTGAATTTATGTCTCTTAACTAATTTTTCTATTTAAAACCAATAATAATGTCATGAAAGAATTAAATTATATTGGCTCTAAATTTTTAAAATGTGCAATATTTCAGCTCAATCATCCTATATCCTGAGCAGTTCATCATTAGCAACATCTTCTTTGATTGCCCCATAAAAGCGCGGCTTCATATCCTTACAAAAACTTTATAAGCAGTGTGAATCATGCCATTTTGTAGCAATTGAGCCTACATGTTTTGAAGAGGTAGTTCAATATAAAGAATGGAGACATGCAATGCAGGAGGAGATAAAAATGATATAGAAAAATAAAACTTGAGAATTGATAGACAAGCCTCTGAACAAAGATCTTGTTGGGGTTAAATGAATTTTTAAAACCAATATGAATCCTGATGGCTCTATCCAAAAGCAAAAGCAAGGTTGGTGGCAAAAGGCTATTCTTAGCAATTTGGAGTAGACTACAATGAAACGTTTGCTCCAGTTTCAAGATAAGATACTATTAGACTTATTTTGGCACTTGCTGCTCAAAAGAAATTACCAATATTCAGTTTGATGTTAACTCAGCAGTTCTTAATGGAACTCTTGAATAAGAAATCTATATTAAGAAACCACTAGGTTTCGAAGTAAAACACCAAGAAAAAAAAGTCTTGAAGTTGAAGAAGGCATTATATGGCCTTAAACAAGCACCACAAGCTTGATATAGTAAGATTGATTCTCACTTTCAACAACAAGGCTTCAAAAGAAATCCAAGTGAGCCTAAACTATACATTAAGGCCAACAGAAATGATGAAAACATCATACTCTCATTATATGTAGATGACTTAATTGTAACAAGATAGAATCTTGGACAAATTCAAGAATTCAAGAAACAAATGAAGAAGCAGTTTGAAATGACAGATTTGGGTCTTCTACATTTCTTCCTTTGAATGAAAATCTCACAATCCAAAGTAGGGATTTTCATAGGCCAGAAGAAATATGCAAAAGAATTACTAAAAAAATTCAAAATGGAAGGATACAAAGCAATTGACACTCCATTAGCTGCAAATGAAAAATCGTCAAAGGCTGATACCTCATTTGAAGCAGATGTAAGGCAATACATATGCTTAGTAGGAAGCTTGGTCTATCTTACAGCTACACAACTTGACATCATGTATGCCATAAGTCTCATTTCCACATTTATGCAAAAGCCAAGCCATAATCATTTTGCAGTTGATAAAAGAGTACTCAAGTATAATAAAGCAATTGTTGATTATGGAATCAAATTTACTACTACAAAATATAAGGAATTAGTTGGGTTCATAGCCAGTGATTAGGCTGGTTGTCTTGATGACATGAAATGTACATTCGGCTATGCATTTACTATTGGCAATGGGGTATTTTGTTGGTTGTCACAAAAACAAGAAAATGTGGCTCTACTTGTTGCTAAGGCTGAATATATAGCAGCTTATGGAGTAGTAAATCAAGTTATCTAGTTAAGAAGAATAATGACAGACATAGGAGAAATACAACAGGATTCTACCAAGATATATTGTGATAACAAATATGCAATTGTCATTGCCAAAATCTAGTCCAACACAAGAGAACCAAACATATCATGATTAAATTTCATTTTGTCAGAGAAAAGAGAGCTATGTAATAAGTAGGAGAAGTATTTGGGTAAACTATTTTTCCAGCTTAATTAGTAGTGAATTATTCCAAAGTTCATTAAGATAGTGAATTGTAATACAAACATGGTATCCTATAAGAATATGAAATAAATTGCTCATATAACTATGAAAGGTTACCTGCCTACTGTACTGGGTGGGAAGATATATGGCATAAAAAAGTAAAACTATGGAAAACACAGTAGTAATTGTTGGTAAAAATAGGAAAAAAAAAAGAGAGAGAAGGAAGTAGAGCTTCACCTCTGATTTTAAGATCTTCAATTCCTGTATCTTAGTGTGAGAAAGTGTTAAAGACCATCTGCCTCTTATAACCAATGTGCCAAACTATAGACAACTGCTTTGTTCTATTTTAGTTGCTTATATATATATTCTATAATTTCTTTTTTTTTTTGTATACAAATGGTGGCATGAAGGTTTGAACTCAAGGCTTCCTGCAAACTACCCAGCCCGCTCACCAGCAGACCACAGATAAAGTCTTTATATTATTTATTTTCTTTTTCTTTCTTAGGCTCTTATATGTGGTTTTGAAAATAACTCCTAGTGTCCTAGCATTAGGTGAAATATATACCATGAAGCAAGTAGCCTACAAACTTGGTTTCTTTGTCTCAAATATTTGTTTATTATGTAGCATTTTTACATCTTGGATTACCCGTTTGTTTGTCTTCTAACTGTAATTCCCTCATGTCTTGAGAGCTTTTATATTTTTTCTTTATTTGTATTCTTTATGAGTCTTGTTTCTTTGCAGCGTACCAGCCAAAATCTTGGGGCAGGATATAATGCACCGGAGTGCACAAAACCTTCAGCCTATACCCTGAAGAGTGATGCATATAGTTTTGGGGTAGTCATGTTGGAACTGTTAACAGGTCGAAAGCCTAGGTGCTTCTTCATCTAGGTCTTTTTTCCTGAAGTGGTCAATGCAATATCCTCCATAATCATATATATATATATATATATATATATATATATATGTGAGAAAGCTTTGTTGTGTTACTGAATCAGAGAGACAACAAAGTAAAAAGAGAAGTTTCGTTTTTAGTAGAAGGTTATCTTCTATTCATTCATTTTGCTGATACACACACACACACACACACACACACACACACACACAACATGATAGAAATACAAGTTTGGTTTTGGTCAATACCAACTCTGACAGCTCTTAACCCACAAAACAAGCATTACCATACATTTACACCTAATAGGATTACATTGCATATTTACTGCTACAACAAAGCAAAATATACTTAGCTTAAAGTACTTAGAAAAATCACATGGTTCAACACTCCTCCTTGAGATTTGTCTTCAAGACTCGAAGCTTTGATCTTAGAAGTTTAAATTTAACTCTAGGAAGAGCCTTGGTCATGATGTATGCTATCTGGTCTTCATAACTACAATGCTCCAGATTAACTTCACCTAGTCTTTCATACTCCCTTACTGTATGAAACTTGATATTTATGTGCTTAGTTTTACCATGTTGGACAGGATTTTTGGCAATGGCAATAGTTGATTTATTATCTACCCAAATTGTAGTAGCTTCATTTTAAAGTTGCTCTAAATTTTTTAGGATTTTTCTAAGGTAAATGGCTTGATTAGCTGCATCAGCTATTGACATATATACTAAGCTTCAACTGTTGATTAGGCCACCACTTCTTGTTTCTTTGAATTCCATGAGAAAACGCCATTGCCAAAAGTAAAACAATAGCTTGGAGTGCTTTTGGCATCATCTATACTTCCTCCATGATCACTATCTACATAACCTTCAACCCTATTACTTTTACCTTTCAAATACCATAAACTATAACCAGTAGTTCCCCTTATATATCTTAGAACTCTTTTTGATACACCCAAATGAACTTGACATGGAGAGTGAATGAATCTTGAAAGCAAACTTGCAGAGAACATTACATCAGGCCTTGTAGAATTATGCTTCTATAGAATAAGGCATCAACTTTATTATCTTCATCATTATTTGACAGCTTTTGTTTCACAACAAGAGGAGTAGGCACAGGCTTTGACTTCTCCATATGATTTTTTTTTTTTAGAAGTTCCCAAGCATACTTTTTTTGTGAAATGAAAATACCAGCATCACATTGTTTAATTTCCATACCAAGAAAATACTTCATTTCACCTAAATCAGACATTTCAAACTCTTTCTCCATATTCAGCTTGAACAGTTTCAAAGATTTTGAATCTTTACCTGTGACTAACAAATCATCAACATAAAGAGACACAATCAGATCAACTTCAGTTCCAGCTTTCTTCACATAAAGTGTTGCTTCACTCTCACTTCTTTTGAATCCTTGTTGCACCAAGTAGGAATCAATTCTACTGTACCAGGCTCTTGGAGCCTGTTTCAAGCCATAAAGAGTTTTGTGAAGTTTGTACACTTTTTCTTTTCCTAGAACAAAGAAACCTTTGGGTTATTCAACAAAAATATCTTCTTCCAATAGACCATTTAAAAAAGCAGATTTCACATCAAGATGATAAATTTTCCAACCCAATTTAGCTGTTAAGGCTACCAAAAGTCTGATAGTTTCATGCCTTACAATTAGAGCAAATGTTTCAGTGAAATCAACTTTATGTTGCTGAAAATAGCTTTTCACTACAAGTCTTGCTTTAAGTTTGTTTACAGAGTCATCAGCATTAAGTTTGGTTATGTAAACCCACTTAATGCTAAGAATTTTCTGATTTTGAGGTCTATCAACAAGTGTCCAGGTTCCATTTTTCTTAATCATGTTCATCTCCTCTTGCATTGCAACTTTCCAATCATTTTTTGCTTACTGTCTCTTTATAGCTTTTAGGTTCTAGCGAAGCTATATTGCATCTTTGATAAATTTCTTCAAGAGGTAAGATTCCTCTTACAGGTATATCATCATAATTTTCTTCATCTACCTCTACTTCTGCCACATCTTGTCTTTTAAAAAGATTTCCCCTAATGTGACTCTTATCACTTCTTTCAACTTCATTTTTTTCCTAATTCCATTTGAATAATTCATCAAATCTTACATTCTTGCTAACAAGAATCTTCTTAGCCTTCAAACTATAAATTATGTACCCTTTGGTATTGCTGCTATACCCCAAGAAAATTCTAGCTTCTACTTTTTCATCAAGTTTAGTTCTTTTCTCTTCAAGCACATGCACATAGCACACACAACCAAATATTTTAAGATGCTCAACTGATGGTTTGTTTTCATATCAGACTTTATAAGGGGTTCTGCCCTTCAATATTCTGGTAGGTAACAAATTCAGCAAGTATACTAAGGTATTTACTGCATTAACCTAGAAACTTTTAGGTAAACCTTTCTCAAAAAAAAAACACCTAGCCCTTTCCATTACAGATATATTTTTTGCTCACTCACTTCATTTTGTTGAGGAGTATAAGGAACAGTTCGTTGATGCTGAATTCCTTATTGCTCACAAAATGCCTTAAAATCTTTGGAAGTATACTTAGTTCCATTATCTGATCTAAGTGTTTTAATATGGCAGCCAGTTTGCTTCTCAATCATGGTTTTAAATTTCTTGACTTCAGAATCTGTCTATGCACTTTAAATACATTGGCAATGAAGATGTTATAGTGGGTGACGGCAATGATATATCTATTTCTCACACTAGCACTTTTTCTGTTAATTCCTCTAATACATCATTTGCATTGAATAATGTTCTATGTGCCTCAACTATATAGAAAAACCTAATCTTAGTTTCTCAGTTTTGTAAACACAATAACACTTCCATAGAATTTTTCCCTAAGTATTTTCTTGTGAAGGATTTGACTATAGGGAACCACTGGCAAAAGGCCTGAATAGACACAATCTCTATGAATGGCCTCTTTCTTATCCCTCCTCTCAGTACTCTTACTTTGGTCTATCAGCCTCCATCACTATCACGTATCAATTATGGCATCGCCTTGGTCATCCTTCCAACTCAACAAATTTTCACCAACAACAACATTCGATCTCTCGGCATCTCTATAACTCCAAATTGTGACTCATGTCAATGCAATAAGAGTCACATGTTACCCTTCTATGCATCTTCCATTAAGTGTGTTGAACCCTTTCAAGTCTTATACTTTGATGTTTGAGGGTTTGCTCCTATAGAATCTTTTGATAATTACAAGTATTATGTTATCTTTGTAGACCACTTCATTAAATACTCTTGGTTATACCTCATAAAATCAAAGTTTGTTGTTCCTAGAGTGTTTGATAACTTTCGAAAACTTATTGAAAACTACTTCCACACCACCATCAAAAGTGTGGACTGATAGGGGGAATACAAAGCGCTATCCCATCTTCTTGCTTAAAACGGCATTCAACATCTAATAACTCTTCCTTATACCCTGGAACACATTGAATCTGTAGAATGCAAACGTTGCCATGTCATTGAAACATTACTTACCTTACTCCACCATACCTCTGTCCTCATTAATTTTTGGACCTCTGCATTTCAGCATGCCATCTATATAATAAATTGAATGCCCAACATCGTTCTTCATCATGACACACCTTTCCATAAACTCTTTGGCACTTGCTTTGACTACTCTACCCTTCAAGTATTTGGATGCCTCTGTTATCCATGGCTTCACCCATATAACACACACAAACTAGAGCGATGCTCTCATCTATGTGTTTACCTTGGTTTCTCTATCAAGCACCATGCCTATCTCTACTTCAATGTCTCTTCTCAACGGCTATATGTCTCTTGTCATGTTGTCTTTTATGAACACCAATTTCCATTAAAAAAATCTTCCTCACTGCCTACGTGTAGTTGAGCCTTCACACATCACAATTTTAATTGACTTGGCCTCCCCTCTACGTCACTCACCAACACCTCCAACTTTTGCAAATACTAATAACATCTTCTCTGTTCCAACCACTTGTCCTTAACTCATTCCTCTCTCTCTTTACCTACTTGTTCATTCCAACCCTGCCACAACAGACACTATTGGCTTCATCACCACTTCATCCTCTACCTCGGCCTCCACATCTCCAATGTCTCATGCTCCTAGTATCGAAACCACCTTTCTTACATCGCCTATCCCTTGACCACCTGCCCTCACTTCCAAAATGGTCACTAGTGCCGAAAATAATGTATTTAAACCAAAGAAGCCATTTTCCCTCCTAACTGAGACTTCCTCCTCTTCCTCCTTGTACCCATCCTCCTTTACTCAAGCAAACAAACATTCTCATTAGTGGTCAACAATGAAAGCTGAGTTTCTTTCTCTCCAAACTAATATCATATGGTCTCTTGTCCCTTTCTCCTCTGATCAGAACATTATTGGATACAAGTGGGTGTATCAAACCAAGAGAAATCTATATGGAGCCATTGCATGTTACAAGGATCGCCTGGTTACCAAAGGCTTCCATCAACAACTTGGCCTAGATTTTCAAGAAACATTTAGCCCGATTGTTAAACTTGCAACAATACGACTTGTTTTCATAATAGCTATGAACAGGGGTTGGTCTGTCAATAACACATTTTTACAAGGAACTTTTACTGATTGTGTGTTTATATAGCAACCATAGGGGATAATTGATTCCACTTATCCCATACATGTTTGTAAATTCAATAAGGTAATCTATGGCCTTCGTCAAGCCCTACGAGTCTGGTACAAAAAACTACGTAACTTTCTTCTTCAGTAGGGTTTTGTGAACTCTAAGAGTAATCACTCTCTATTTATCTCCGTCACAGGTCATCACATGATGTACCTACTTATGTACATTGATGATATCTTCCTGACTAACAGCAACTCATCCTCACTTAGTGCCTTCATTCAATTATTATCTGCATGGTTTTCACTTAAGGACCACGGTCCTCTTAGCTATTTTCTTGGAGTAGAAACACATCGCACATCCAAAGGTCTTCATCTCTCTCAACATAAGTACATAAAGGAGCTCCTCCATCGTACAAACATGATTGATGTTGAAGCGGTCAGTACACCTTTGGCTATCTCTCAAGTTCTCAAGCTTAGTGACAACTCCTCGTCCCATGATCTAACTGAGTATCGAAAGGTCCTAGGTTCTCTACAATATCTTTCCCTTACCATGCTAGATGTGAGTCATGCTATCAAAAAACTTGCTTAGTTTAGGCATAAACCAGCTATCACTCACTGGTTAGCTGTAAAATGTGTACTATGATATCTTAAGGGTACCTCACATTATGGTTTATTTTTATCTGCTCACTCTCCTTTATCTCTTCATGCCTTTTCTGACGCTGACTAAGCTGGGGACGCCGATACTTGCCATTCCACCCCTGCCTACATGGTGTGTCTTGGCTCTAATCCCATCAGTTGGAGCTCTAAGAAGCAATCAACTATAGCTCGATCATTCATAGAAGCAGAATATTGGGTTATAGCAGCTACCACTGCCAAAGTTAACTGGGTTACCAATCTCCTCCATAAGCTGGCTTTACCTCCATATGTCCCTCACACCATTTACTATGATAACATCAGTGCCACTTACCTTTGCTCCAACCCAGTATTTCACTCAAGGATGAAGAACATAGCTATTAACTTTCACTTCATTCGTGATCAAGTCGATCGAAAGGTTCTTCGAGTTTCACATGTACAAACCTTTCATCAGCTTGCAGATCACTTACAAAACCATTGGCCAAGTCTACCTTTTAGCTTCATCGATCTAAGCTTAGTGTCCTTCCAGGACCCTTGAGCTTGTGAGGTCATGATAAAGCAACACATCAGCTCCTTAACGGCAGCATTTATCATAAAGATTCTCATTGCTGATCTCCTTCACTTACTAATAACACAATCCAAGATTTACTCACTCACACTTATTTTTCACTTATGTACAGCCTAGACAATTGCATACTTTACAGTCTCATTTGTGTATATAATCTTTGTAATATCATTCTAACAAATTTAAGAAACACATTCATTCTAATTGTGTTAATCTCTTTACTCTGCATTTTAGTGTTTGATCTTATTACTTCTTCATCTGCCAGCGATAGGTAAATTTGAATCTATTTGATGTAAAAGTCAAAGTTCTTACATGTTAATGTTTCAATTCTACAGTTTTACATTTTTTTTGTTCTATTGATTATTCTTTTTCAATATTTTTGGTCTTTTTTAGTTTTCTCTACATGAACCAGGGGTGACTCATGTCATGTTTCATGGAGAGAAAGAGCTATATTGGTTCACATGTTGCTTTACGACTTTTGAAGGATGATTCCTATCGTGTCACCATAGTGGTGATTTTTTTTATATGCAAGAAATCTCAGTAAAGTCATATGAACTCATCAGTGTGGTTGCTATACATAACCATTTTTCTATTTGATATGACAACCTGTCACCAGGAAGTTTGGGTGCCATCAGCAAAGACTTTTTTCCTGAACCTATAAGGCTTCAATTTATATATGTTGGCTTAGGAGATGTAAAATATGTAACCTTACTACTTATCATATTGTTTTGTCATAAGAATTCGTTATGGACATTGCTTGTCAACTTGATTAGTTTTCAGGTTAATAAATTTTGATTGGAGAACAATTTTGATGCCGTTATGCACTTTGTTGCTGTTGCTATGTGAGTGAAAGCACACTTAGTAAGTACTTGTGTATTTCTTTTGGCCACATAACACATTAGTCTCAGGTGAACAAGTTGTGGAAAGTCGCATTGTTTTATACGATTTCAAATTTTCTCAATCTATTATGCTATTGATATTTGATATAAACTTGTAGTTAGATATGATATTTGTTAAGTGTTGGCATTGTTTGTAGAAACAGTGATAGTAAGTTTTGTTTTGATTGACGTTGAATGAGTACTTATGGAATATGGATACAAGTAATATCTAAATTGATTTACATGTCACATAATAGAATATGATTTTGAATGTTCTTGACACATTATTTTATTGTGACAATAGTCTGGGTTTAATTACTAGAAGTTTGAAACCAGTAAAGTAATTTTAAAGTGAGAAAGTAGTAAAAGAAAAGTATCTTTTTATAGTAGATAATTGTTTTCTCTCATATGCTTGAGAGAGAGGTGGGATTCATTGAATTCGGTGTTAATCAACATTCATCTCGCATTACTGAATAACTATTGCCATTAATATGAATGTCATTTTTTAAAATATTTACATTTATCAGAAATTATTTTATACTGTCTCAATAAACCTTAAAACTAAATTACGTGTGCAACATACTTGTCAAATATATCAAAATATTGACTATTTGATTATGTACTTATTGTCCAATTTTTATTTATTTGAAATTATTTTATACTTTCTCCATATACCTTAAAATTAATTTACAAGAGTGCAATAGTGTTATACCCCAATTTAGGATACGTGACCGTCATAGGGAATTACCTGAACCTACCAACCTAAAATACTAATGCAATTTATATTATATACAATCATCTTTAAATGAATAATAAAATTGAACTACACTTTCATAAAACTTTACTAAGTTAATAATTTATTAAAAATTTCGGCAGAGTTTCCCCTGAAATATTGACTATCCTAGAGTACAAATATGTTAAAATAACAAGGTAGACATGCCCACCATCAACTAGAAGCCTCAGTGGCTTAACAGAAAGCAGTAAATGGTCCATCATGGACTGTATATCCAAATTACACAGAATTATGCAATTATACTTACAGACCATGAAAATAAACTAAAATGCAATTAAATCCTATCCAACATCTGTCCACAAATCCTCAAGTATACTCCAACACTACTACTCAGGGTAGTGCCTACCAATTGAATCAGTAGGTTCAAAGGGTGCAAGCGGAGCTGAAGGAAGTTCACCAGTGACCTGATCTGAAAATGTTAAATTTGAGGGGTGAGTCTACCGACTCAGTGAATGGAAATCAGATTTACCAATTGATACATAAACCCCTACATGTATAGTGCATTACTGCTACAATAATATGAAATCTCATTTTAGTACTTTTAGACATAATAAGCACCTAATGCATCTTACATTCAAGAAAGAAAATAACTTTTACTTCATATTCATATTTCAATAACTTTAAATAATATGAAATTTAAAGAGACATTATGTCTAGTAATACTTCAATCAGAGTATAAATTTTCTAGGATCCATAACAATATAAGGGGAGAGCCTAAACTGAGAAAATAGTATTCCCACTCTAGAGGATAAATCTCAACTAGAGGGTAACCCGATTCTCACATTCGGGAACTACACTCACTGAAGGAAAATACTAACTTTCATGTTCTCTTCCGAATCATTCTCATCCGGAGGAAACACTCACAATAAAACTCAATCTTCTGTCAGGAACCACACTCACTAACAGAAGTACCCTTTATCAGGAACTGCCCTCAACTGATAAAAGTTGCGACCTAGGTGCACCTAGTGGTTCTACCACCACTCTACTACGGATCCCATAATACAGTTCTAAATTACTTTCATAATTCTCATACCATTCATACTTTCACAATATCAAAGTTCAGATATTTTTCATGCTGTGGAACAAAATAATAAGTTTCACATATAATTATATATTACTTTCCTCAAAATTATTCCAAATCATACTCGAAAGAATCATTGAGCCACAAGTTAAAATTTAACAATTTAGGCATCAAGAGGTAAGTAAGAATCCACTCATTATTGCCAAATTTAGGAACTTAGTAATAAATCTTCAAACTATTCTATTTCAAGGCTGAGTTGGTTCCAACGGATTGGTTTTGGACAATCCTATGTGCAAACATATATGCATCACATATCAATATACTAAGTTTGTCACCACTTTTTTATTATGACTCTAATAAACTAGGAGGGGACTTAGCTTGCATAACTATGATTTTTAGTTCAACCATACTTGAACAAGAATAGATTTATAGTAGAACTTCCGAATTTACAACCATTTGAAAGCGGTTAGAATTTCATGTATATCTTTATATATACATATATATAAATATAGTGCGATTTTTTTTTTTGTATTTCACCGTCAAACACCTCAAAATAAACTCAGCTAGTATTTACAAAGTCGGAGGTTATCAATAGTACAGATTCCAAAAGATACTTTGTTGGCTTAGAAACATAAATTTGAAACAAAACTTTCTCTCTGGCATTTTAGCAAACACTTGGTGTGCATTCCAAAACTACATTCTAATGTACTATAATTAACCATGGAATTGAGAAAATGAGGGAGGAATGGAAACCCCAATTTACTTGATTCTACAAAAACACTATAATGGCTTACCTATCAGGAGAATAGCATTGAAAGAATCTCCTCCTCCTTTCACGGTCACACCATGTTACAAGGAAGACAATTTTTTGCCAGATCTGGAAGAATTCGTTCTGATTCAGAAAATAAATTTTGAATTTGCCATACATCTTCAATTTGGTTGTATTCAAAAGAAATATGGACAGAATTTGCGTACATGGAGAATGGCCTGAAATTTCTGGCAACTCAGACACCAAAAGGCTCTGAGAAACGCTACCCATGACGAAGCCGCCACTCACGGCAACCCGTACAGTGGCAAGGATGGTGGTTGGGTGGTCGGACCGGTGGCAAGGGCGGCAAGATGGCTCATGGTGGCAAAGAGAAATAACGAGTGAGAGGCAGGAGAGTTTCAGCGCCACAGGGGGAAAGGTTTTTGGGAAAAATGGGGGGAGGACTTGCTATTTAAAGATTTAAAGAGTTGGGGGACCCTTTAGCAATTTCTAAAAGTTTATAAAAGTTAAAATTTTGCTGTTTAGCCCTCTAATTTTGAGTTAATTACACTCGGACCCCTCGTTCATCATTTTTTTTTGGGTATTACAAATAGACTTCTCAAATATATCAAAACTTTGACTATTTGATCATGTAATTATTGTCCAATTTATTTAAAAGTCTAGTGGGAAAAATCAAATGTGCAAATATAGATGTATATCTCAGAAATAGTAGATGGCCTAATCTGGTAGGTTTATTTCTTTTCCATTCAGTTCACACGTTCTAATATATGTTTTTTGAACTTATCCATCCTGTCATATTATACTTCATGAATTTGGGTTGTTTGAAATAATATAATTGTCTGTGACTCTGTGTTCTTTGTTTTATTGATTGTACTAGATAATGTTTAACTATTGCATAATGTACCATGATGTCTTTGATCCTGACCAATTGATTTGTAATACAAGCGATGATCTCATGGTGATTTTGTATTTTCACGAATTTATGAATTTTCTTATTAGCCAAGAGCGCAAAAATTTTATAAGTGTTTCCTAGTACTTGGAAATTAGAGTTTCCACTCAACAACAGCCATCTTAGTTGAATTTAAGTTAGTATTCTTAGTTATAAATGATAGATATGGCAGATTGCAAAAATATGTGTTTAGTCCTGGCAAGCTTGAGTTCTGCATGGTTTGATAAAATAGACATGCTTACTATTTGCCATTTGGGAGTCACTCCTCATTAATTATGCTATCATGTAATTTGAATTTATGGTATTGATCATTTTTTATTTGTATATGCCATACTTCATGAATGTAGCCTAAATTGAAAAACATAGTGTGGTAACATCTTGTCTTATGGATGAGAGTCTTAGGTTTTTGGTTCTCAATAATTATTGGGAGTTGACTTTTTGGTTGCCTCCATCTTCAAAACATTATACTTTGTCATGCTGACCTTCTCTCTCCGTCCCTGTTGCTTTGAATGCTTGTTTGACTACAGCAAAAGAACGTAAGGATGCGGATATAATTTGAACAAGTGCGCATGAAAGAATACGAAGGAAGCGATTAACGTGTTGCATACCTTAAAAATTTGGTGACTTCATATATTGGGAAACTAGGAATCAAGCCATAATTGTCTGCAACCAAAGACAATACATGATATGAATTTGGAAGGGAGACTCAAATAATGCTAATGCTCTGGCCACGACCTACACATTTCTGGTGTATTCACTTCAAAACATTATACTGTTCAAATCCATATTTGGTGCCCTTGCACTGCAATCTGCATCTTGCAACAATAGTCTAAGTGTTATATCATGTAGAACAATTTTTTAATCTAGCCTATTTAATAATTAAATGATGTCTTCTTGGTCTTCTCTAATACAAACAAAAGCAATGATTCGGAGAAAAGAAAATTTTTCCTCTATTATGTAAGTGAACCAGGGAAGGAAACTTACTTTAATCTTACCACGTTGAAGAGTAAAAGATGTTGCGTGGGAAGTGGGCTGCCACTAAATTTTTTACAAAGCTTGATCTGGTCCTGAAAAAATTTGAATCAGCTCCATCATCAATTGATTCAAGGGAGTATCGCATTTATTGCATTTCAAAAGTTAAACAAGATATATATGAAAATTTAATAACCATTGATAAATGTTCCATGTTGGTTTTATGTTGCATTTAAACTTTCCATGTGTTAAGAACAAGAATGGCATACACACAGTGTCCAATTATAGAAGTACCGTTACAACAATTATGCGAGGTCTTGATGCTGTTGGTCATAGAATATTTCTATGCTCACTATTGTTATTAATAAAATTCATGCATATTGCACTTGGTGTATGAGCTAATGATGATAAATTAATGAACATCTTAAATCTAGGTATTGAAGTGATAATGATGAATAACAATACAATGCAAATTATGTTAAATACTTTCTTGGTTGTTTGTACTAGTACTACAGGACTTTAGCTTTGAAAGAAATGGGCACTTCTTCCATCACAGTTTCATCCAGATGCCATAAATGCATACCAATTCCATATATCTCAATATGAAACCACATGATGTGAATACAACCTCAGTCACTGCCATTATCCACCTCCTCGTTTTCCACTTGCCCAATTTCATTCTTACGAAGCATAGCCTTAAAATATAATTGATGACCATCCAAATCAATTACTTTTTTTTACCAAAGTTGAAGCCAAAGACTGAAGAAACACCTTTCAATACCAGTGTGTTTAAAGATGATTTCTGGTGTTGGCAGAGTGACAAAAAGTCAACATTTGCATTTACCTCATTCTAAGCACACAAAGATGAGTCTCCAACAAACTGAACAAAACAATGTCTTAACAGATGCAAAGCCACAAAAAATAGTAGGTTATCACATTTCAAATGGGATTTCCACTTCCTTTTAGTCAATGCCGCTTCTAAGTATAAAATAGAAAATATTTTTTATAAAAAATTCTGTATACAATTAGAAAAAAAAAGTCAAAGTTCTATGCAAGCCAACTTCCAACATCCAAGTGTTGGGAGGCAGGGTAGCATCCAACCATCCATAACTGCATTTGATAGAAGCTCCAATAAACTATAACTGCAAATTGACAAGTAAGCATCAGAACATAGCAACAAATTAAGCTTCCTTTTACTTTAAAATTAAATTAGGATGACTCATTGTCAGAGTCCCACACTAAAGTCAAATACAAAATCCGAACCTCCTAAACATTTTTTACTTCATCTAAGCCACTGCATCATTGGGTGAGTAACATAGCAGAAGAGGTAAAACTGCTGTAATAGAAACAATACATAGCAATGTAATCAATGTCATAACCAAGTTCAGCCTTCTCTTGTAAAGGTTCCGTCCATGACCACACTAATGTCTGGTATTTTCTGCTCAATATCATTGCTTGCAAGCTGTAGCTGTCGGTCTAAGTATTCGTACGTCCATTACCATGTTAACACTCAACAAATCAAGATTGCCACTTCAAACATATCAACATTAACAGGGTGGGCTGAATTGTCTGAAGTCATTTCAACACTCAACATGCAAGGTTTGTCAAATAAGTTACTTTTAATAGACCAACATGTGCAACTCTATGACGAAAAAGCATTGGGCATAACTGGATTACTTACGCACAAATTGTGACCAAAGAATTTCTAGAATAGCTAACCTCCAGCTCGTCATCTTCGCCTTCAAGCATGCTTCCATAGCTACTGTGGACCCGAAAAGACTGGTCAATCTCCAAGAATATATAATCGCCACTTCATCATGGTATAGGACCAACCTCCAGATTAAGAGGCAAATCAATTATCGTCTCATTCATAGATATCAACTTATCCCCAAGTAACTAGAACTAATTGGAAAAGACAGTTGGATAGTAGTTCCCAGTAATAGGATAATTGTTCAAGTCTTGTTCAAAATTAAGGCTTATAATCTACGGTGCAGATAGTACAATAATCTTACATAATATGACTAATAATATTCTTCTTGATACTACACAGTACACATAGTATCCACAAATCACGGCCAAGAAGTTACAGTGCAGAAACTAAGAAAAAAAAATGACAATTAGCAAAAAGATGTATTATGCAAAGAATAGATGGAGCATTGTTTGATGGTACTCCATTTTTGCATACCTGCAAACAGGGGGAAAAAAAACTTCATAATGATCAGCATGCAGAAAAAGTATAATTAGCAGGCTACGCTGTGGTGAAGATAAGTTTTTAGTAAGAAGTTAATTTTTATATCAGACGGACAAGTAGACAGTTTAGAGAGCAGGGGGAGAGGGGAAATGCAGAAGTAAAACTCAACTTTCACACACGTTGATAATAAAAAAAGGTTAAGAATGGAAAAAAAAAAGAAGCTATTATAATGAGGTTTAATGGCTTCATGCATCTTTGCATGCATTTATGCCACGTGCCCCCGCCGCCCCGTTAGAGCATGACAGTATAGGTGTAAATGAATCTAATGATGGGTACAGGCCGTAAAGAGGGATATTTACAAAATAATACTCTCTTTATTTTAAATTAGTTATCATTTAAGATAATAATTATGAATTAAGATAATTATTAAATAGTCTCAATTATAATAAAAAATAATTATACTTGACTAAATGATTATTCTATTGAAGATAACAATAAATAATAATAATATTAAAAAAATAATAATTAATATTTTATTAATAATATAAAATAATAAATAATTTAAAATAAAATTAAACTCTTAAAATAATAAATAATTTAAAACGGAAGCAACATTTGCAAATCTGGAAGGGTCTATTGAAGAAACACATCACCTTCATTTAATGGTGACAATGACTTTTGCGCAGCAGAGATAATGCAAGTATATCTTTCTTTCGGTGATTTCTCCCTTACTCTGGGTGGAATTTAATTTTTTTAAAATGTTTATTTTAAGAAATAATTTAAAAAATTAGAAAAATTAAAAAAATAAAAATAAAATTAAAAAAGATTTTATATCAAAAAGATTTAAAAATAAATAAAAAATAAAGTATAAAAACAAAAAAAATGATTCTTTTCATTTATTTTTTTTATTTTTTATATTCTTTTAAATTATTTTTTAAAATAAAAATATAAAAAAAATAAAAAATTTAAATTTAAAAAAACAAAAAAAAACTCCTGAGTATTGCTTAGAAAATGCCCTTTCAGAAACAAAGTATATCTTATCGTAATGGGTTTTGTACACCTTTTTATGGTAGTTATTTTTAATTATTTATTATTTTTAAAAATAAAAAAATATAATAATAATATTGATTAATTTAATATGTTAACTTATATTTTAAATATATATATATATATATATATTAATATAAATATAAATAATATTATTATTTAAAACTTAATGCACATAAAATATGTATGAATTTCAAATAAAAAATTATTAATTTTTAAAGTTTGGTCAAATTTATTTTATTTTATATAAAATTTATATGTAATTTATATTTATTAAATATTAGATAAATAAAATGATATAATAAATGAATAAGATTTTATCAGTACAGTAAATAATTTTCATCAGTGAAATATTATTTAAACACTTGCCGCATGCATGCAGTATGCACCCTCCTTTTAGATTAGGGGGACTCAAAGGAGCTTTTTTATTTTTATAAATTTAATTTATAAATTTTTTATTTTATGAAATAATTTAAAAGAATTTAAAAATAATAAAAATAAATAAAAAAGTTATTTTTATTTTATTTATTTTTTGTTTTTTACTTTACTTTTTATTTATTTTTAAATATTTTTGTTATAAAATATTTTTAATTTTAATTTTTTAATTTTTTTCAAAATTTTTTTATAATTCTTTTAAATCATTTCTTAAAATAAAAATTTTAAAAAATTAAAAAACTAAAAAATAAAAATAAAATGATCATTAACTGTGAAACTATGCGTACACGACTTTGAAATTAGTAACTCTATTTTTATAAATTTTTAAAAGAAAAGAAAAAGATAATTTTATTGTATTTGATTTTTAAATTTTAAAAAATAAATATTTATTTGTTAAAATATTAATGGTGATATAGTATTAAATTTTTTAATATTACATAAATGTTAAAAATATTTTTGTTTGTAAGATATTTATATATATATATATAAAAGAGTAATTAAATTAATGTTTTGATTCTTTAAAAATATTTTTTAATTAAGACATTTAAAATTATTACTTTTTAATTTTGTATCTCTATTAACTTAAATAATTAATCAAAAATTGTTTGGGAAATTGTTTAAAGGGCAGCCACCTTAAACAAATTATTTGGGAAACAATGATAAGCAAGAAGACTTAGACATATATTTTGAATTTCAAATGAGGAAAGGTGTTTTAATTATAAATAAATAAAACCCACACGCAAATTGAATAAACTACCATCTTAGAAAAATATCAAGTGTTTACATTTAAATATATATGTTTTGTAGTGTTGCACAAGGTTTCTTTTAAATATTAAAATATTATTTAAAATAGTAATTTTGATGATATTCATTAATTTTGAATGAAAAAAATAAATTTGCTTTTAAATATACTACTCGGATAAATTATTATTTTTGAACATAAATACCTATCTTTGATTAAATATTTTTTAAAAAATAAAAATTATTTAATATGATTTTGTCTAAAGTAATACAAAATGTAATATATATCTTGTGAAAAAATTGATAGGTGTACTACAGTTAGAAATTTATATGACATATAAAACCCAAGATACTCCAACAAGTGCAGCCGAAAATTTTGATGTGAAGAAAATACAAGGCATGCAACTTATTAAATATTCTCTGTCACATGGAAGTAAGATGAAGCCAATTTAAATTCAAACAAAATAATGATGCATCTGAAAAGAGAAATAGGAATAAATGTGGAGAAAGCTTTTCAGGTGAAAAAGGAAGTGATTGGCATGTGATGGAAAGAAAAGCAAAAATGATAAAAGAAGAAATGGTTTGGCAGCACATTGGACGAAGCATCTTGAATAAGGAAAGAAAAGTCTTTGTGGTGGGATATAAAAAGTTAGAGTTGGTAAAATGGGTCTGATTCGATGGGCTAGTATGATGTAAATTGAAAAAAATAAGGTTGGGCTCTAAAAATTTCAACTTGAAAAAATTCAGGCTTTTTTGTTCCAGCCTGATCGGGCCAATAACCCGAACCGGGCCAGGTCGAGCTGGCCAGGTGGGCCAATAGAAAAGTGTTAAATTTAAATTTTGTCTAATTAATTACAAACATGTGATTGTAACTTAGTGGTTGGAACATTTTATTTTGACCAATGAGACATGGGTTCAAGTCCTATCATTCACACTACATATATGTTTTTTACTTTATCTAGTTATTCCTCTTAAATTTTCTTTCTTTTTTAGTTTTTGCTTCTCAAACTTGTTAATATTTTGAATATCTTTTCGATAATACTTATATTATAGAATAATATTTAATAAAATTTATTATTTTAATATTTATAATAAAATGAAAAATAATATCCAAGTCAAAAAGATTAAATTTGCTTCTCAAATTAACATTTTCAGCCTTAAATTTTTTTTTCTATACAAAAAGATTAAATTTTTATTTGTTTACTTCTCCTAAGTCAATTATATTTTCTCCCAAGAATATCTCCAATTAAGTAGGAAGTAAAATTAGCAAACTCGTATTGGAGTTTACTGTTTTCATATCATCAAATCTTGACTACTTTTCCTTAAACTACAATCTAGCATACAGTTTTAATAATTAGTGACATTTCTTTATTCTAACATGAAAGTAATATATATACATATATTTTTACACAATATTATAATGATGATTGATGAGCTAAACTTATGTTTTTATATAAAAAAACATAATTTTTTTCTCATTTAAATTTAATAAGTCAAAAAATACTAGGCTGGCCCGAAGCCCGATGAGCTAGTATAAGGCCGGGCTGGGCTGGGATGTTCCCAGCCCGAAACAAAACCAGGCCGGCCCAGCCCAGCCAGAACATGGTGGCCAGCCCGACGGGCCGGGTTGGACCGGGCTAGGCCAGCCCGTTTGACAGCTCTATAAAAAGTAAAGACTATGTGGAAAATTCAAAGTGGAGTTTATTAGGGAACGTTATTCAAGCATGCAACAGTGGAAAAAAGATAATACTATAAAGGCTTCACTCAAATGAAGATTTTTTTCAGAACAAAAAGTCAAAAGTGGAGTGTCCATGTCAGAATAGAATTAATTGTTACACATAGAATCTAAAGCATTTAAAATACCAATGGGTAGTGAAGAAAAATGAACCCCGAGATAAATATGTGCCTTATAAGAGCCAAAAAAGGGGGGGGGGGAACGAAAGAACAGAGAAGGATACTACCTAAATTTTATTCTTACTCTCTTACTTTTTTTGAGCTATCATTGGCATACTTACTCTTTTATTAAGAGAATTATTTTATGAAACTCTTTGAGAGCAGTTTATTTTTGAGAAAAGTTTGGCTGGGTTCGTGGATAAAAAACTCAGTGGTTGATAGGTTGCCTAGTAAGAGTTGTAAAAGGCTGAGTGCTTGTATTTGTGAGTTGAGTTTAATTGGATTCTTGGGATGAAAAACTCAGTGTGTTGAAAGGTTAATCAGAATGGTTGTAAAAGGTTCTAGGATCTTGTACCTGTATTTTGATTATTGCCCATCATAGTAAAAAATTCATTTGCTTTGTACTTGGGGAGTGGATGTAGGATTCGACATTTGTTGGATCTGAACCACTATAAATCTTGGTATTGTTTTTCTCTCTTCCCTTGCTCTTTCCTAATTTCTAAAGTTCATTTGATTGTAAAATCTTTCATCCATTCATCACTATTATTTGTTAAAATCTAAGTTTTGAATTTAATATTTTGATATAGTTTAAACTGAAATTTTCATTTGATTTATACACAAAGTTATTTCAAGTTTTCAAAAAGAATTTAATTTTTCCTAATCTTGAAAATTTATCAAAATTACAATACCTAATTCAACACCCTTTCTTGGATATTTTCTCATATATTTTCTAACAATTGCTATCAAATCTCTTGGTTTCTTTTGCAGGTCTAACAACCTTGAGAAAAAATTCGCACTTTCAAGATGAATCCTAATGCTTTCATTGAAGGACGGAAAAAACTACACGTATTGGAAGGAAAGAATGAAAATATTTATTCAATCTATTGATTTTCAAGTGTAGCTTGTTGTTGTCAATGGATCCTATGTGCCTATTAAAACCGAAAATGGTGAGCAAGTGCCAAAAGACCAGTCAGAATACAATGTGATAGACATAAAGCAAATCGAGACAAATACCAAAGCTATCAACATGATTTATTGTGTCATTAATGCTGAAGAATATATAAAGATATCAAGATGTAAATCAGCTAAGGAGATGTGAGGCAAGCTCCAAGTCACTTATGAAGGAACCAATGAGGTAAGGGAAACAAGAATTGATACGCTAACTCATGACTATGAATTGTTTAAAATGCAGTATGAAAAAACAATTGAAGAGATGTTCAAAAGATTATCTAACATTATAAATGATCTTGATGCTTTGGTCAAATCCTACACAGACAAAGAGATAGTTAAAAAAGATACTTCAAGTTCTCACTAAACGTTGGCAAGCCAAGATTGCTGCAATACAAGAAGGAAAGAACATGAACACCATAAGCTATGATGAACTCAGAGGCAAGCTCATAGCATATGAAAACAACTTCATGAAAGAAGAAGTTGAGCAAGCTAAGAAATCAAAGAGTATTGCTCTTAAGACCAACTAAAATGATTGTAAACACTGGATTTTGTCCAGGCTAAAAAATATTAATTAAAAAAATATTAATTAAAAAAATAATAATAATAGAAAAGGAAAAATGATAAGGAAAAAAATTGTTACTAGTTAAGACAAAATAAAGAAAAAAAAAAGAGA
>JASKGM010040038.1:0-22769 GCA_034509205.1 Ceratonia siliqua
GGCATTGAGGTAGATGAGGAGAAAGTGAAAGCTATTAGAGATTGGCCAACGCCTAAGTCAGTTAGTGAGGTTCAGAGTTTTCATGGTTTGGCTAGTTTCTATAGGAGGTTTGTCAAAGATTTTAGTACCATAGCTACACCTTTAAATGAATTTGTTAAGAAAGATGTGCATTTTTAGTGGGTTGAATCTCAGGAAAAGGCATTTAATTTGCTTAAGGAAAAATTATGTTCTGCGCCCATTTTATCTCTTCTTAACTTTAACAAAAATTTTGAGCTTGAATGTGATGCCTCAGGTGTTGGCATAGGTGCTGTTTTAATACAAGAAAGTCGCCCTATTGCATATTTCAGTGAGAAGCTTAGTGGGGCGCAATTGAATTACTCCACTTATGATAAGGAATTGTATGCTTTAGTTAGAGCTTTAGACGTGTGGCAACACTATCTCTTGCCAAAAGAATTCATGATCCATGCCAATCATGAATCTTTGAAGCATTTGAAGGGACAAGGCAAATTAAATCGAAGGCATGGCACGTGGGTAGAGTTTATTGAGACGTTCCCCTATGTGGTACGGTATAAGCAAGGTAAGGAAAACATAGTGGCGAATGCATTTTCAAGGAGGTATGCCTTAATCTCTATTCTTAGTTCTAAGTCAATGGGCATTGAACAAATTAAAGAGATGTATGCTATTGATGTTGACTTTGCTAATGTATATGAAGCTTGTAAGAATGTTGCTTTTCAAAACTTTTATAGGCATGATGGGTTCTTGTTTAGAGATGACAAATTGTGTGTGCCTGTATGCTCTTTGAGAGAATTACTTATGCGTGAAGCTCATTCTGGGGGATTAATGGGACATTTTGGGGTTGCAAAGACTTTAGATATGTTACATGAGCACTTTTATTGGCTTAATATGTGTAGGGATGTTGAAAGAGTGTGTACCAAATATATTGCATGTAAATAGGTTAAGTCTAAGGTCTTACCTCATGGTCTTTATACGCCTTTACCTATTCCTACTGAGCTTTGGGTTGATATTTCTATGGACTTTGTGTTGGGTTAACCTAGGACCAAGAGGGGAAGAGACAGTATATTTGTTGTAGTGGACAGATTTAGTAAAATGGCACATTTCATTGCATGTCATAAAATGGATGATGTAACAAATATAGCTGGCTTATTCTTTAGGGATGTTGTGCGTTTCCATGGGATTCCTAAAACCATTGTTTCTGATCGTGATGTGAAGTTTTTAAGCCACTTTTGGCGTGTTTTGTGGAATAAGTTAGGAACTAAATTGTTGTTTTCTACTACATGTCATCCACAAACTGATGGACAAACTGAAGTGGTTAATAGGACTTTAGGATCACTCTTGTGTGCTGTTGTTAGAAAGAACTTGAAAAATTAGGAAGATTGTTTACCATTGATTGAATTTACATATAACTGTAGTTTGCATTCTTCTACTGGTTTTTCACCATTTGCGATTGTGTATGGTTTTAATACACTTACCTCATTGGATTTGATGCCTTTACCTTTGCATGAAATTACTAACTTAAATGGATAGGCAAGGTCGGATTTGGTTAAGACTATACATGAGAAAGCAAAGCAAGACTTGGAGAGGAAGACTGAGCATGATGCACGCCAAGCTAATAAGGAGCGTAAGAAAGTCACATTCAAGCCTGAAGACTGGGTTTGGGTGCATTTGCGCAAGGAACGGTTTCCTAATCAAAGGAAATCAAAGCTTGCTCCAAGAGGCGATGATCGATTTCAAGTTCTTGAAAAGATCAATGACAATGCTTATAAAATTGATCTTCCAAGTGAGTATAATGTTTTTGCAACATTAAATGTCTCTGATCTTTCTCCCTTTGACATAGATGCAGATTCGAGCATGAATCTTTTTGAGGAGGGGGGAGATGATGTGAGCAGCCCAGGAGCATGTGAGAAGCATGGAGATTCTTTGAAGATTCCAAGTGGTCCAATGACAAGAATGAGAGCAAAGAAGATGAAAGAGTTGTTGCAAGCTTTTGTGCAGCGTTTCTTTAACTTGGGAATGGAGGAGCATGATAAGGCTTATGATGGACCTTCGGTGGAGTCAAGGGAGACAACATGTAAAGACAAGGGGCTAGCCAAGTTGGTTAACCTTTTGGAGACTTATGGGTCGAGTACACAAGATTAAATATGTAATATTAGAAGCCCATTATGTAAGTGAAAGATCATGTGCTAATCATGTGATATCATTAGTGAGGTGACACTTTTGTGTTGGGTGGGCTTATTAATTAGTCACATGTGTTTGGACTTAGCCCAACATATATCCTTTTCTCTTAAGGACTTAGACCAACCTTTATCCTTTTCTCTTAAGGACTTAACCCAACCTTGATCATTTTCTCTTCAGGAGTAGGTTAACCTTTTAGAAGGCTATAAAAAAACCTCTTCTAAGCATGTAAAGACAGATTTGATATACATTGGGATTTTGGCCATAGTGCTTTTGCAAAGGGAGATTCTTCTCTTCTTTGTGTTACTCCAAGAACAAGATTACTTATCAAGTGTGTGTGTGCTTGTGGCGTATTCTTTTCTTGATTCTGCATATAATCTTGGTTCTTAATTACATGGGTCAATTAGGGGTCAAATTGCAAACTTGGTTTGGTTTCTTGATTAGGCTTCTTTATTAATTCGATGAGCGGTTTAAGTATCGATTGTTTGGGTTCTGAATCACTTCAAGACTCTATGGGACGAATATGTCAGTTATAGACCATTCCTAACCTATACATGTGGCAAGATGACTTATTGTACCTGTGACTTATTCAATTTCCTCCTACTTCGACAGCAATCAAATTACGTATTGAAGTTCCTTGTAGGCCTTAATGATTCTTATGCTTCAGTACGAAGTCAATTGTTACTTGCTGTTCCATTGCCTAGGATGGCTAAAGTGTTTTCTTTGCTGCTTCAAGAAGAAAGCCAGAGGCAATTGACAAATTCTACAAGTATTGAAACACATGCTTTGTTAGCAAAACAATCTACTCAGTCTAATCTGGTTACTCAGTCTAAGTCCTCCAAAGACAAGTCACAAGTCAAAGAAATCTCACTTCATTGTACTCACGTGGCTACAATGGCCATACAATTGACAAATGTTTTCAATTGCATGGTTATCCTCCTGGATGGACTGGACCCAAGGGAAAACGAAATCCTCCCTCTGCACATGCTGCAATTTCAAATGATGAAGGCTCCATTCACAATAGTAATGAGAATCCAAGGTTTAGTTTCACTGTTGAAGAATTTCATAAGCTCCTAGCGCTTGCCAATTCAACTTCATCTAGCACTGGTCCACCCACAGCAGTTGTAAATCTAGTCACTACCCCTCAGTTTTCTGGTAACCCTTTAAATTAATGTAATTCTGCCTCTACCAAGTTAAATTTTGAATTTTCTTGGATCTTAGATACCGGTGCCATAGACCATATGATCTGTTCACCCCTATTTTATTCTTCTACTCCTCAATCAGTCACAAATTCCATTACTCTCCCTAATGGCCAAATTGTTCCAGCATCATATACCGGAACTGTCAATCTTTCCAACACATTACATTTACACAATGTCTTATGTGTTCCTAGTTTTTCTTTCAATCTATTATCTGTTTCCAAATTAACTAAAGAATCTAATCTTTGTCTATCCTTTTTTGGTTCTTATTGCCTTTTACAGGACCGATCAATGAAGAAGATGATTGGGATTGCCTTTGAGAAACAAGGACTTTATCACCTATCTCAAGCTTCCTCAAAAGCTAATTCTTGCCAGCAATATCAGTTTAATTCTACCCCAATCTTTGCTTTAGCCACTACACAAACCCAGTCCCACCTTTGGCACTATAAATTAGGTCATGTCTCAAATTCTAGACTATCTTTTCTTAGACAAATAGACAATTCCATAACTTTTGACTGTACCAATGTCTGTGAAATATGTCCACTAGCAAAGCAAAAAAAGCTTTATTTTCCTGTATCACAGATTATTTCTAATAAAGAGTTTGATTTGATTCATTGTGACATATGGGACCATTTGCTACTGTCCCATATTCTGGTTTTAAATTTTTTCTCACTATAGTGGATGATTTAACCAGATGTACTTGGGTGTACATGCTCAAAAACAAATTAGGGGTTTCTTCTTTACTGTCCAATTTTTGTAAAATGGTTACCACTCAGTTTAACACTTCTGTCAAAACCATAAGAACAGACAATGGTTCAGAATTTCTCCTTCCCTAATTTTATAGTGAAAATGGAATTTTACATCAGAAAAGTTGTGTTGAAACCCCCACAACAAAATGGCATCATTGAAAGGAAGCATCAACACTTATTAAACATAGCCAGAGCCTTGATGTTTTAATCCAACATACCTTTAATTTTTTGGAGTGATAGTGTATAGACTGCAGCACACATTATAAACCGAATTCCAACTCCTCTTCTCCAAAACAAAACCCCTTTTGAAATGCTATTTCACAAATCTCCAAATCTTTCTCATTTAAAGGTTTTTGGATGTTTATGCTTTGTATCTACACTTACTAAACACAGAGAAAAACTGGATCCTAGAGCAACTAAATGTCTATTTTTAGGATATCCTTCTAATGTCAAAGGTTATAAGCTTCTGGACTTAAACACAAACAGAATCATTACTTCCCGCAACGTTGTGTTTCATGAGACCATCTTTCCATTCAAAATTCTTCCCATTAATTCTGACATACCTCCTTTTTGGTTTCTTCCTTTAGAATTTTGACATGATACTTCCACAATAAATTGTACTATCTCCTTCACTTATGATACTTTCTCCCATAATCCTAGTATCTCTTCCCATATTGACAGCCCACCTAACTTAATAGATTCTAACCCTCCTAATTCATATCTTAGAAAATCATCCAGAATTAAACAGCAAACAAAATATTTGCAGGATTATTATTGTGGTTCTGTCTCATTGTTTCCCTCTGCAACCACTTCATCTTCTTCTATTGATTGCTCCTCTCCCACAGGTAATCTATATCCTATATCATCTTTTCTTTTTGTTCATAGACTTTCACCATCCCATAAAGCCTTTTTAACTTCAATTTCTATTATCAAAGAACCCAAAACATATAATCAAGCTGCAAAATTACTTGAGTGGCAAGTTGCTGTGAAAAATGAACTTACTGCTTTAGAGTTAAACAAAACTTAGGAACTTGTTCCTCTTCCTAAAAATAAACAACCCATAGGTTGTAAATGGGTTTTTTGAGTGAAATACAAAGCTAATGGCACTATAGAAAGACATAAAGTAAGACTGGTAGCCAAAGGCTACACTCAACAAGAAGGGTTAGATTTCTTTGATACCTTTTCTCCAGTGGCAAAAATCACTTCCATTCGGTTATTACTAACTATTGCTGCTATAAGAGGGTGGCATATTCACCAATTAGATGTAAATAATGTCTTTTTACATAGGGATATACATGAAGAAGTCTACATGGAAGTGCCCCCTGGGTTGGATGTCAAACAGCCTAATACCGTTTGTAAACTATTGAAGAGTCTCTATGGCTTAAAGCAAACCTCTCGGCAATGGTTTGCCAAACTCTCTCAAGCCCTTCTTGATTATGGATTTACTCAAGGCCATTCTGATTGCTCACTTTTCATTAAGAAAACTGCCACTTCTTTCATAGAATTATCGGTATATGTAGATGATGTTTTACTTGCCAGTGATAGTATACTTGAGATTCAACAACTCAAGGTATTTTTGCATGATAAATTCACCATCAAGGACTTGGGACAACTAAAGTACTTCCTAGGATTGGAGGTAGCTAGATCAAAGTTTAGAATTTCTCTTTGCCAAAGAAAGTATGCTTTGGACATACTTCAAGACACAGGTCTAGTAGGTTCTAAACCAGTTGCATTTCCAATGGAATCCAATCTTAAACTCAGTACAGATGATCCTCATCTCTATGAGGATGTCTCGGGTTATAGAAGATTAGTTGGTAGACTACACTACTTGACTATTACAAGGCCTAACTTAGTTACTTTTAAGTTCTTAGCTAATTTCTTGCTAAACCAGCAGTGCCTCATTATCAGGCTGTCATTCGTGTGCTTAGATACTTAAAAGCAACACCAAGCCAAGGCTTATTCTTCTCATCATCTTCAGCTTTACAATTGAAAGCTTTTTCTAATAGTGATTGGGCAGGTTGTTTAGACACCAGGAAAAGTGTTACAGGTTATGCAATTTTTTTAGGGACTCCTTAATCTCATGGAAATCGAAGCAACAGACCACAGTTAGCCGATCATCTACAGAAGCAGAATATAGGGCTCTTGCAGCCACAACTTGTGAGGTGCAATGGCTCCTTTATGCTCTTCACAATCTCAGTATTGATCATCCTCAGCCCACTTTGCTTTATACTGACAGCAAATCAGCTTTGTCCATTGCAACCAATCCAGTACAACATGAAATGACTAAACACATCTAAATCGATTGTCATCTTGTTAAGGAAAAACTACAACAAAAAGTTCTCAAGCTTTTTTACATTCCCTCCAGATTACAACTTGCTGATATCTTCAACAAACCTCTTGGTTCACTGCCTTTCCATTATAATTTACACAAGATGAACATCATAAAAACACATGCTCATCTTGCGGGGGGGTGTTGGAGTATAGCCTCCCATATTGACAGCATGGAATTAAAGTCTAAAGAAGAAAAGCTAAAAACAGAGAAGCTAGAGATTACTTAAAATACTATTATTTATTGTTATTTTTGTTATACATATGTTTACAGTTAAATCATTTATTATAGTTATTAGTTCTCTGTACATAAAAATGTCCTTCCTATATTCAAATGTAAGTAATTTTCAGTCATTCAATTCAGATTACACAAAGCTCTCAAGTTCTTTCAGATTCCTTCCCAGTTTTTAGTTTTCTTCCTCTGTTCTTCAAGTTCTCAACATAAGTATCTCTACAAGAAGGCAGAGGACATGGTTATTCCTATAGAGATCACACTTAAGGTTCTTCACTTCTTTAGATTAGGTGGAGACATACCTTACTCCAAGATTTTGTAATTTAGTCTATAATATTAGAATAAAATTTGGATTTCATTTTCTTTCTATTTTTCCTCTATTTCTCACATCACTGTCAATTGTCGATTCATAAAACTACTCGTAAAGGGTTCCTTGAGGATGTAGTCAACTCTAATATCCCTTAAAGGTCAATAAAGCCCAATGAGGATTTAGAGGTACACGAAAACTCTCACCCCACTTGTGAAGGAATCAAAGTTCACTACACAATCATGGTCATTCTTGGTTCCATTTTAGGGCATTAAATGATAGGAAGTAATCGATATGCTTCATGGATGATAGAGGAAACTAGTTTTAATAGTTCGAATAGCTAGGGAGTCAGTGAGAAAAGGTCCCAAAATGAATGAAGTAATAGATGCCTTCACCAAATTCAGAAAGCAAAAGAGATTGTCGAGGGGTCTGGCAATGATGATATTAAGCAATTGTCCATTTTTGGAAAGTCTAATAACACTCACTAGGCATGTTTTGGCGGAAAGCAATAGTTCTGTCCCTGACTTGGCAGATCTTGGAAATTATCGTACTCAAAGCAGTCCAAAGTTTGGAGTTTAAATAGGTTAAAGAGGAAACTACAAGCCTTGCTATACTTAAATGATCTATGCCTAGTAACTGTTATTGTAAAAGGATTCAATGTGCCAAATTTCGTCAAATATGACAGAAGGATAAACCCAATGACTCACTTAAAGTACTATTGGGCCAAGATGGTTGTCTAGATTAGAGATGAGCATTTCCTTGTTCGGTTCTTTCATGAAAACTTATATGGACTTGTCTTTCAATGTTACATGAAGCTTGATCATAAAAAGATCCATAATTGGAGAGATCTTGCTGAAGCATTTGTAAGGAAGCATGAATGTAACTTGTACCTTGCGCTTGTTAAAGACCAGTTAGGAATGATGAAAAGGTAGAGATACAAGAAGGAAGTGGGCAACATGAATCCTATTTCATCTCATTGGTACATGTTGGCCGCCTTAACATCATAATTTCAAGTATTTTTGCAGAAATTCTTTCATAGCATACCCCTTAAGGTTCAATAATCCCACATACCGAAGTGTGATATGACTAAAGACACTCAGTCCATGCTTAATTTCATATTACTATTACTAATGCTGAGTAATTTCACGAGTTGGTGAAAGGAAAGTTCATAGGACCAAAAACTCTTCGATTTATCAAACCACCTTTTCTAACATAGTATGACGTTAATGCCACTTGTGAATATCATTTGGGATCTGTGGGACACACTTCTGAGTAATGTGATGCCTTTAGAAGTCATGTGTGGTAGTTGTTTAACAATAGAACATTAGAAGTCAGCAAGAGGATGATGCAAACTTTACTTCGCTTCACCAATACCCGTTATCCAATCCAGCATCATGTTTAACCAACTAAAGGAGCCCAATCATCTGGAGTTAATAATCAAGCAAATAAAAAACAGTGTGTTATAGAGATAATCGACCAATGGAAGAATGCTTAATTGTTCAAAGAGCTAATAGAAAAATAAGTGATGGGTCTCATACCTATTAAGCCACTTTAGCAACCATAGCTAGCTCGGTATGACCACAATGCAAACTGTGAGTATCACATAGGGCATCGAGGACACTCTAAATGAATTGCTCAAATACATTACCCTTCATTTTTCGTGTTGTCTTTTTTATTGTATTATGCTTGTTTTGTCAAATTGGTTTTGTCTAGTTGAGGTCCAAAACTAACAGAGTATACATTGTGATTAGGCCTTATTTTATTTAACGTCATCAATGCAGTTATCATTATTTTTCATCATTCATGCATTGCTTCGTCTTATCCTCTAAAACTCATGTCATCGATATTCTCATCCTACCATAAATCATTTGATAATCCCTATGACAATATGAATTTATATGAACAAGAGTAAAATCTAAAGATGATGCAAATATAATACCCTAAAAATGTTGCTTTAAGATCTGAATATATACAAACTATGCTCGCAAACAATTTAGGCCCTGTTTGTATGGACTTATTTTGAGAATAAGTAACTTTTTTTTTCAAAAAATAAGTTCTTCAAAAAAAAAACTGTTTGTTTCGCCTTTTTTCAAAAGAAGTCAAAAATAAGGAGTTTTTCTCCTTCTGAAGGAATCCAAGATTTATGACTTCCTTCAAATGAGATCTTGATAGATAAGAGATAATGTTATTTCATTTTCTGATTCAAAAGTTCTTCTCAATTATTGCATACAAATACAGAACATGTTTTTCTTCTAAAAAATGCATTCTTTCTTAAAGAAAAGCATAAAAGACTTAAGTCCAAACGCTAAAGGGTTTTATCTTTAGTCATCCCTTTGAGTTTTTAACACCCACAATTCATGAGACCAAGGGTATTATTGCAATGGGTTTTTATGCCAAATATTCAAATATCAAGGGAGAATCATATCCTTTTATCTATCCAAACATCGCTTGACTCTTGTCACCTACATTATGCCATTAAATTCCTTTCATACCTAACATGAATCATGCCTAGGAAGAAATGAGAATTCAATCAGGAAAATGAAGTTTTGTTAAAAGTTTTTCAAGGGATTAAGCCACTAGGTCGAAAACACAGAAGAGCGATTTAGGCAAAAAATTATGGCACACAAAATTGATCAAAAAGATAAAAGGGAAAAAGGATTCTAAACTTTATTTCACAAAACGTGAGAGAAAAAGGACCCCCAAGATATGTCTAATGAAAAAGGGAGCACAATGTCTTGTCACCTATATTGTGCCATTAAAATCCTTCCATACCTAACATGAATCATGCCTAGGAAGAAATGAGAATTCAATCAGGAAAAAGAAGTATTGTTAAAAGTTTTTCAAGGGATTAAGCCACTAGATCGAAAACACAGAAGAGCGATCTAGGCAAAAATTAAGGCGCACAATTGATCAAAAAGATTCTAAACTTTATTTCACAAAACATGAGAAAAAAAAGGACCCCCAAAATATGTCTAATGAAAAAGGGAGCACAATGTTAAGGTTCCCTTTAAAACAAAAACTACATGTGATAAAAGAAACATTCACATTGCTACCAAACATCAATATTTAGGCCTTTATATCCATTATTTCTTAAGCCACAATTTTCACTTATCATACCTATTACAACCCAAAAGTATTCTCTCTTGGTATAAAATCTCTTTGAAGATTAGGAAAACAAGAATTATTGAAGAGTTTTGGCTGGGACAAAATAAATTTTGAGCTTCTTTCAAAAACCTTTACCATGGCTAGGTTACAAACCCTTAAAGTCCTTGTAGCTTGTTTGAAACACCAATGAGGCAAACACTTTTTGTTTTTTGAAAAATGGACATTCAAATTTTTTTTAATAAAATATGATATTTGGGCAAATGACTTGGCTCAACAAAAATCTCTTCTCAATGTCATTTAAGAGTTTTCAAAGGGAATACCACCATTCTAAAATTGGGACAATTTTCAAATGCCAAATTCATTGCACCTTATCCATACTTTTAACATTAATCATCAAACCATCAAAACATGTCTACATGTTTCTCCAAGATTAATCTTGGAGAACCAATCCCCCTTGGTATATAATCTATCATCTATGTATTGATGTATTGATGTAGTTAAATAAGGTAAGAGTGGATTTTACTTGTTGACATTACAAGCATAAATAATTGAATGAACTATATGAAAATGAGCAAAACAATCACAACAACATCAATCTATATTGACAAAAATTCTTACTCCTCAGATAAGGAGAAGAAAGATATAGTGGTCTCATGCTTCCTTCATAAAATATTGGCCAATTAATCTTTCAAGTTGCAATCAGTATGAGGGGAAGGTAGTAGTCAAGGACGAGGACACCTCCTCCAGAAAAGAGCACTATCAATTCAGCACCCTGTTTCTGTCAAGGTCAAGCTAATAATTTCTGCATAGATCAGCCATTGAAATAGTAGCAAGCGCAACATGCCTATAACTAATCAGATTATTCATCACTAGGGCAGTTGAGTTTACCCATGGTAGTGATATGCAAGAACTCACCTTGCCGCACAGGTAAAGGTTTGTGAACTCAAAAATAACACCATTTATGAGTTTGGAGTAAACTGTTACCCATCGAGCTAAGAACGAAAATGATTCTCAAGGTTGTCCCTCCAAGAAAGTAAATATTAAAATTTATGACTTCATTGCAGGGGAAAAATACAATTCTTTTCTATCTTATCACTTATAAAAGCCACCAGTGATAATATCACTCACCGTTCACTAAGCAATGAGTAAAGAGGGACAACAAGTTAATACTTGTGTATTGCCTCACTCTTTTGTCAATAACATACTACAATCAATCATACCCCAAAAAAATCTCATCATATTTTCAACATACCACTCATCGAAGTCTAGTAAAACATATAAAGCCTAGCCATTACTTTGTTATACTACTTATCAAAGTTCAGCAAAAACATCTAAAGCCTAGAAAATATTACGTTCTGCCCCTAATAAGTTTTTGTCATATGGCCCCTTAAAGTCTGGCAAAACATCCAAAGCCAGCCATTACTAAATTTTGACTCCCAACCTATATTTGAATACCATCATCAAAGTTTAGAAAAAACATCCAAAGCCCATCCATTACTTGATCCTGGCACCCAACTTGTCTTTGTTGTACCGCTTAACGAAGTCCAGTAAAAAATCCAAAGCTTAGCCATTACTAGGTCTTGGCCCTCAACTAGTTTTTGCCATATAACTCATCGAAGTCAGAAAAAACATCCAAAGCCTAGCCATTACTAAGGGCGTGTTTGTTTGTGATTACCAGAGAATGCTTTTTTCCCTTCTCCTGCAGGAGGAAGTGCTTTTTTTTAAGGAAAAGTTGTTTTGTATTTGGATGCAATAATTGAGAAGGACTTTTGAAGAAGGGTGGACAATTTTGGAAATGAATGTTTCTCTCTCTTCTTATTTTTCTCCTTATCAGGAGAAGCTACAATTTTTAACTTCTCCTTATAGGAAGTTTTCTCCATTTTCATTAACTTATCCTTTTTCTATAAGTCCAAACAAACAGGTATATTTTTATCAGAATATATTATTTTTTAAAAAGAAGTAACTTATTCTCAGAATAAGCCCAAACAAACATGGCCTAAGTCTTGGCCCCCAAACTATTTTTATTGTACCGCTAACCAAAGTTGGCAAAGACATCTAAAGCCCAGCAATTACTAGGTTTTGGGATTTCTAATCCTTTAAAATTTTTATTTTTTTTAATATTGTTCTTGATCCAAATGTAGAGATATTCCTTATTTACATTTATGTCTTAAAGTAAATGGAGAAGATGAGGTGGTGCTGAGTAAGTTAAGTCAATGCTAGAAGGCTGAGAAGGTGACCAGAATGCTATTTGATTGCTTTTAGTGACCTCCGGTTGACCAGACCTTGGGGAATCAGAAAAGAAATGCAATAGGTAAAAACCCCAAGGGAAGTAGAGTAGTGGAGGTTTAGGGGAGCACGCAGTAAGCTTTGCTAGGGCTTTGTTGGATTTGACTTTGGAGGTAAGTTTTGCAACAATTTCACTTTCAAATCATCATCTGAACCTAGACTCTTCATTTCTACCTGATTATTTTCTAATTTTGAAGTTCCTATTTGAAGTTTAAAGGTGGGTTTGTTGTTTTGGAGCTGTTGATGCTTGTTGGTAGTTAGAGGAAGGATTAAAAAGTAATTGTGGTAATCTTTCTCTTTATTTAAACTTTTGGTAGTGATTCTAGTGACCTTAAACTGTTTTGGTTCAAGTGGATAGGAAAAGAGCTAAGGTTTACCTTGAATTTTGATGTTCTGGAGAAAATGATTTATTTTTAAGCTCAAAGGAATTCTACTGAGTTATTATTTGATCCTTTTTAATGGATGCTTCTACAAAGTAATTACGGGAAGTGATGGGGGACATAAGAATTAACCGAAAAGTCTTCCCAATAGATGAGTGGGTAAACTTACAATTTTACAACTGTATATCATGGGTATAATAAGCATATAATGAAAATAACTAACTTAAAGTTGCAAATATGTACAAACTAAGGAAATTAAGTCACTATAATGATACATTGCTGAGCTAGAATAGTCTGAACACGTGTAGTTATCTCGGAAATCAAATTGTGTGAACTGAATAATATTCACGACCCAATCTGAGCCCATAACCAGAATAGGCTGAGCGATCCGAAGATCCTTATCCTACAAGCTTGAATCCTATAATGAAATTCCAACTTTAAACTTTTCAAATCAACAATGCAGTTATGCCAAGTTCACTAAAAAATTTCAGGTAACCCAAATGTGAAGGTTAAGATAAAAGCACAATATGTTACTTGGAAAATAGATGTGCGGGAATTTAAATCAAATGAACTAAATCATATAATGCAACCTCTATACAGGCCATCCATCATCTCCTTGCAGTCCCTACTAGTTCAGAAAGGATGCTTACCAACAAGATGGTAAGCTAGTCACTTGGAAGAGAGAGAGAGAGAGAGAGAGAGAGAGAGAGAGAGAGCTTCCCAACTTATCCAATGGATTTACCTGTTATCTAAAACATCAAATAAGAGAGGGGTGAGTCTAAACATATTTAGTGAGTGGCAAAATAGACTAAAATTTAAGAAACAGTATAATCATTAATTAAAGTTTTGATTTAAATATGCTAATTTTAATTTAAACCAATGGTTTTACTACCTAAACTGTGAAAGATTGAAAAACACTTATTTTACACTTACGATGTACAGTCTCAATGAACATCTATAGTGGGTTGTATTTAATTTCTCATAACAAGTATAAGTCTTTAATCATCCAGCAACATGTTGATTTTGACCGTACAAGTCATTTCTATCTAAGCATTTCACCCTTTTCCAATTCCATGATTACTGACTCTACCTACAAACTTTGAGCTCAGGCCCTTCTACCTTTTTCCTAGTTCTATGCCATGAGAAACATACCCAATGGCTTATAGCCCTAGTGAAAAAAAAAATCAATCAAGTGCACCACCAAAAGCCAATACCTTTCCCTTATGTTTTTCAACACATCAAATCTTCAATTTAAGCTAAATCCCATTATAACATGTTCGAAATGGTTGCTTAACCATTCATACCTATATTAATATCAAGAGAAACAATTTTGATATTTGTCAATGCACTTTTTACAAGATTTATTTATATGAGTATGCCACTTAACAAAAAGTACATGAATATCGCTCTTCATGTTCACAACTTAGCCATGAGCATGTGAGTAAATTGAAATAGCACATTTAATGTTAAGAAGGAGTAACGATGTCACATCCACTACACATACACATAAGAATCCTTTCCATGCCCTCAAGACTTGAAACCAGGGTCTAATTATAAATCAATTATCCCTTCCAAGCTATGAGACTCAACCCAAGGTCTTCTTGGCCATCCCACATACATTTATGCCATAGGACTCAAACTTAGGGTCTTACAGTAATAGTGCCTTAGCACTCAAACCTAAGGTCTGACCTCTCATTGCCTTCGAGACTCAAACTTGATGTCTTTATGGTTCCCTTGCCCTAGGACTTGAACCCAATGTCTTGTCATACTTTGGGACTCAAATCCAAAGTTATCAAAAATATGATTGCTAAGTTCTTCCTCTTCCCATTACCACAAAAATTATTCAAGAGGGAAATGCTACGTAAAAGTCAAGTTTCCCATTACTTTTTTGAAAGCTCATCAAAGTACTATAACACAATTCATTCTTCCTTGAGACGTAATTAAAATCATGAACGTATATAGCTTTAAGAATCAACAAAGAAGCACGAAAACCAATATTTCATCATATTGGGAAAATTCAAGTATAGGTATCATAAATCTCATAAAGTCTTCACATGCCAAAATCAAGTTCCAATCTTGTAAACAACATTTAAACTGATTTATAATAGTAATAAAAGTCTAGATGAGGTCAGTAAGGTCCACTCACACATACGATACTAGCTCGAGTACCTAACAACCCCCCCAAAAGCTACAAGAAGCACTTTGGAACAGAAACTAACAACCAAGAACCTCCATCAAAGTCTAAACATACACTTTGAAACATTCTATAGCATTAGAATCAAGGATTGAAGCATTTGACAATTTGGTCATATCTTAAGAAGCTAGAAGCTGATGGAACTTAAACTGACACTACCGAATGGCTAAAACTTACTAAATCACTTTCCATTAAGTCCTAAAAGGTGATTTGAAGCTTCCCTCAAAAAGAGATTAAAGAGGGAAAAATCTTATGGGAGTGATGAAATTAATGGGTAGGAGTAATCTTAGATACTTGCAATTTACTCCAAAAAACCCTAGAGAGCCAAGAAAAAATGAAGGAAATGGTGTTTTGACTGAAAACCTAAGACCCCTATCATCAGAATTTATATTGCCCAGCCCGTGGATCTAGTCCACCAATTGTATCCTCTCGGCCAGCACCTCCTCCCTTTCGTGTTGCACCATCTCACCTGGTTCAAACTTCACATTAAGTAAGAGTTTTACACGTGAATCAATACTTAGTTAACTAGAAACTCAAGTGTTACAAGGTGTTACATGGCTCAACTTGCTCATCCCTTCCTCATTTTCCTTTAATTTATATTTCCTCCTCCATTTACTTAAGACATAAATGTAAATAAGGGAATAACCACCATTTGGATCCAAGAAAATAAAAAATAAAAAAATAGAATTCCCAATGGATTAGAAATTAGGTTTTGAGTTCTAGTTCAAAATTAAAGATTTTTCAATTTTTTCCGAACTTGCAACCTTAGAATGGTTGATCTAAAACTTCCAAAAAATTCATTAAAAATTATTTTTTGAATATCGATCAATTACCAGGAGTCTTAAAATCCCAAATAAGTAAACTTCATGTAGCCCTTCTTATAAGTAACCACTTTTAAACTTAATTTTTCAAGCCCAAAGTTTATAGCACAACCTTTCACCATACTTTTCCCCCATGGTGAGTATGACAAATATTAAGATAGATAGATATTAAGCATATAATTTGGTAAAAGTAATGCGAATTAATGTGGTGTTTGTATAATTAGTAGGTGGTTAAAGCAAAACGATTGGATAAACATTAAGACTACTGGAATTGTTGATTATGTCTTTAGCATGAAAAGTCAGAATTCTCTATGTTCTTTAAGTAAATGGGGTTTGAAGTGTGAATGATCAAATAATGAGTTAAGAGATGTCAAAGGCATAGAGAAGTACTAATGTGATTTGTGAAGTTTGGAACTGTGAAAACTGTAATTGAAAATATGAGAATGATAAAGGAAAGATCACTTACTCCTTTAGCTTAGAATATTATTATTATTTCCATTCATTATCTCAAGAAGTAATTGTAATATCTATGTAATGTTTGGGATCTTCCAATTGTAATTATTAGAGCTAGAAAACAGTAGAATCTAGCCACTCACCCATTTAGTGCTCACGACAGCACTAGAGGAACTCCTCTAGCTAGCTCCCACCGTAGATTTGGGGTCCTGAGCTAAAAACAGTAGCATAAAAATTACTCAGGAAAGCCCACAGATAATACCCAAGGATAAACTAGTTAAACCCATAAAATTTAAAATCTAGATAACCCTCTAGATAACCCAACTTTTCTACTAAGAGATTTACATGTTTAAGAGATCAAATATTACCAAAATATCAAAGCTTGAGGTCTCTTTGCACCCACAACTTCTAGAGCTTCCATCTCCTAAGAATCACCAAAACCCTAAGAGAAACCTAGAGACATTGTAAGAAAATGCTAAGGGAATGGAAAATTCAAGACAGAAATAGGAATTTGAGCTAAAATCTTAGTTTTCTTACCCTTTGACAGCAAAATTGCCCTTAAACTGAGCCATGTCCTCACTCCTGAGTTTTCCCTCTTGCCCTCTTCCTATACTCTTGGTTTTTTGGAGTTTTCCATACCTATTTATTGAATTTTCAAGAATGTTGGTCGACCAATCCCTTCATTTTAGCTCAAAATGCCAAATTGTTGGAGGGGCAGCTTCCTTACTAGTCCCTCAACCCAATGGGTTCAAAACCCCCAGAACTTATTGTCGTTATTTTTCTTTAATTTATATTTCTCACCATTTACTTTAAGCCATTAATGTAAATAAGGGAGTACCCGTATTAAGAACAATAAAAATATAAAATATATAAATCCCAAAGAATAAAATCTTTTATTATGGGTTGTTGATCAAAATCGTAAATTTCGCATCTTTTCCAAACTTTTAACCCCGAAATGTTTGTCTTAGAGTATCCCATAAATTCAATAAAAATCATCCTTCAATTTTCAATCCCTAGATAAGTATTACTTGAGCTTTTAATTTGCTAGATCATGCTATTACACATAACCCTCCTTGTAGCTGTCACTTCTAATTTTGGAAAAATTTTCAGGCCAGAGCTATCAGCACTGGGTGGTATGACAACAATTAGACCTAGTCAGCAGGCGACATTAATTAGCGTATAAATAGTTTTGCGGTAAATGAAAGTGCTAAGACAAATAGAGAATGACAATAGGGGACTTGTAGGTGGTATCAAAATGAAGAGCCATGCGCCGATAAACTATGAGACATAGCATCATATAAAAGAAAGAGTACTTAAAAGACGACCTGGCATCTAGTGATATATGGATGATTATTAAATCATGAAACCCATACATAGGGAGCTAGGAAATCGATAGTAGGCTAACGGTAATAAAAGAGATTATTATATAGGCTTGTTGTCATGAGAGAACTAAGAGAGAAACTGGGAATCTAAAGTAGACTATGCGGTCAATAAGGAGTAATGCAGGGTGTCTAAAATTAAAGACCTGAGTTGCAAGTGCCTAAAGGATGAACATGAGATGAATGAGTATATATATGTGAGCCGCATAATGTTAGATATTTTGACATAGCTTTTACACTCAGCCAGCTTTGGTTTGAGGTACAATAATGGAATAGATGGATGAATAAACAAAATGTAAACCATGGTAATTTGATATTTATCCTATGATTGTTTTACGTATTAGTTTCAGGGAATGTTGTTGAAAATATAATAGAAGTCATATGGTTACATTTGTTTTTACTTCTCCTTGAGCAATGAGCATCACTTGTGAATTATCAAATGCTAGTTGATAAGTCTTGGTACACATCTATATATATCAATAACTCATGAGTTCGCCATAGTTAATGAGTCCTGGTGTGCACTCTTCTCAAGTATCGATGATCAGTCCCGATAATAATACTATTGCACCTCATGAGTTCACCGCCAGTGATAAGTCTTGGTGGCACCCTCTCAAGTATCGATAATGAGTCCAGATAAACAGTGTTATATGTAAGCATATATGGGACTCTTAATGCGGAATAAACACTTAAGAAGGAATCAAAAACTCATTGTGCTTAAGAAGAGTACCTCCAGGCATTGGTGTTGCTACGCTTCGAACTCTACTATCTCTCTGTGTTTGGCACTTCCAAACTTCGCTCACTCTGAAAGATGGTGTAAGACTGAAGGGGATTGAGAGTGTCAAGTCTGGGGACCAAACCGCAGTATTTATAGCCAAGCTTCCATCAAGCTTACGGTGGCTATTTTTAAGTATTCCACTACTTCATATTATCATAGGGAATGTTCTAACCACTTCATAAATGTGATGAAGACTCTGAGGGAAGTTATGGACCATTTCAAAAGCTCATAAAATGAAGGGAAGCTTGAGACTTATCTCCACAAACGATTTCCGCAAGAAATGGTTAACATTCTCCCACTTGGTCCATACTTCTAATCTAATGTCTCATCTTAATCCCATTGATAATCTTTATTAAGTAATAAGTACAAGAATCATGGTGATAAGTCCTCTAATAATGAGTATTATCTTTCATGTATTACTATGTATTAATTTCTTAAATATTATGATTTATGTGGCAACAATTTCTTAATGAATAAACCCTATGTTTATTCCTGGTCCAACATAGATGGATTTTCTCAAAATTAAATTAAGGTGCACATCAATATGAGAAAAAAATCAGAATAATTAAGAATTTCATTAAAATAACATTGTCAATACAATAAAAAATTACATAACGGAACCAAGTTCCATATTTGCTACATGATCCTTGAATTTTATCAGTGGCATGCCTTTAGTCAAAGGATCAGCAATCATTAGCTCAGTGCTGACGTGCTTAATGACCACTTTCTTTTCTTTAACACGTTCCCTTATGGCTAAATACTTAATGTCAATGTGTTTACTTCAACTTCCACTTTTTTTGTTCTTAGCCATAAAAATAGCAGCTGAATTATCACAATACATTCTTAATGGCCTAAAGATTGAATCCATAACTCGAAGCCCAGAAATGAAACTCTTAAGCCATACACCATGTGAAGTAGCCTCAAAACAAGATACAAAATCGGCTTCCATAGTGGAAGTGGCAGTCAAAGTTTTCATGGCACTCCTCCATGATACAGCTCCACTAGCCATCAAAAAAATGTATCCTGATGTTGATTTGCATGAATCAATACAGCCAGCAAAGTCAGAATCTGAGTAGCCAATTACTTATAGATTGTCTGTCTGTCTATACATAAGCATGTAGTCTTTGGTTCCTTGAAGGTACCTCATTACTTTCTTTGTAGCTCTCCAGTGGTCTAAACCTGGATCACTTTGATATCGTCCTAACATTCCTACAACAAATGCAATGTCAGGTCTTGTACAGACTTGAGCATACATGAAGCTTCCTACAACAGAAGCATATGGAATGTTCTTCATTTATTCCCTTTCAAGGTTGTTCTTCGGGCATTGATTCAAATTGAACCTGTCACCCTTCACAATGGGAGCTACACTTGGTGAACAATCCTTCACACGAAATCTCTCTAAAACTTTATTAATATAGGTTTCTTGAGATAGACTTAAGATACCTCAAAATCTGTCTCTATGGATCTTAATACCAATGACATAAGATGCCTCACCCATGTCTTTCATATCAAAATTTTTAGAGAGGAATTGTTTCACTTCATGCAGCAAACCCTTATCATTGGTTGTTATCAAAATTCATCCACATATAAAACAAGAAAACATATTTTACTCCCACTGACCTTCTGGTATATACATTGGTCCATAATGTTTTCCACAAAATCGAATGAAGAAATTACATTATGAAATTTCAGATACCATTGGCGGGATGCTTGTTTTAAACCGTATATGGATTTCTTGAGCTTGCAAACGAATTGCTCACCATCACTAGAGGGGAATCCTTCAGGTTACTTCATATAAACCTCCTCCTCTATATCTCCATTGAGAAATGTCGTTTTCACATCCATTTGTTGCAACTCCAAGTCAAAATGGGCTACTAATGCCAAAATAACATGCAAGGAATCTTTCTTAGATACAGGAGAGAAAGTTTTCGTGTAATTGATTCCCCTCTTTCTGAGTAAATCCTTTAGCAACGAGTCTTGCCTTGTATCTCCCAATGTTGTCCAATAGTCTTTCTTTGTCTTAAAAACCCATTTACATCCAATGGCTTTTACACCATTAGACAACTTAACAAGATCCCAGATTTCGTTACTCTTCATAGATTCATCTCTTCTTTCATGGCATTGTACCATAATTCAGATTCTTTGCAACTCATGGCTTGTGAAAAGAACTTAGGATCATTTTCGGCTCCAATGTTGTAGTCAGATTCTTGCAAATACACAACATAATAATTAGGAATTGCTGATTTCCTTGGTCTAATAGATCTTCTTAATGTTGTACCATCATATTCCTGAGAAGTATGTGGTTCAACTTGTTGTTCAAAAGTTCTTGGCAACTCTTGAACTACCTGATCTACTAGAATATCGTCAGCAGCTTGTGGAACTTCAACGATTGGTTGTTCAACATTAGTTTGTACTTGAGGGGTACTATAAACAATAACCATTCTATCATTCAAGGTGGAAAGTTGAGATTCTGAATGATCATTTTTAGAAACTATGTTTCTGGTTTGATCACTCCCACTGATTAAGTCATTTTCAAGAAACTCTGCATTTCTTGATTCCACAATCCTAGTGCTGCGAGATGGACAATAAAATTTGTAACCTTTAGACCTTTTAGCATATCCAATGAAATGCCCACTAATGGTCCTTAGGTCTAGCTTCTTCTCTTGTGGATTATAAATTCTTACTTCGGACGGACATCCCCAAACGCGCATATGTCGCAAACTCGGTTTCCAACCTTTCCATAATTCAAATGGCATTTTAGGAACAGCCTTGGTTGGAACTCGGTTTAATATATACACTGCCGTCTTAAATGCTTCAGTCCACAAGGATTTAGGAAGATTAAAGCTGCTAAGCATACTCCGCACCATGTCCAATAATGTTCGATTTCTTCTTTATGCTACACCATTCTGATCTGGTGAACTAGGCATGGTGTATTGAGCAACAATCCCACGCTCCTGAAGAAATCTTGCGAATGGCCCAGGTGCTTGTCCATCTTCTGTGTATCTACCATACTATTCCCCACCTTTATATGATATCACGATCTTAATTTGCTTACCACATTATTTCTCTACTTCAACCTTAAAGATCTTAAAGGCATCTAATGCTTCATTCCTGTTATAAAGCATATAGAGATACATATATCGTGAGTAATCATCTATAAAAGAGATGAAGTATTTCTGACCATGTGAGTCCATGTCTGGACTACATATATCAGTATGTATGATCTCTAATATGTCCGAACTCCTTTTAGCACCTTTCTTTGACTTGTTAGTCTGCTTTCCGTTTATGCAGTCCACACAAGTCTTAAAATCGGTAAAATCTAGAGTATTAAGTACCCCTTCATTTACTAATCTTTTAATTCTTTCTATGGAGATATGTCCTAATCTCCGGTGCCATAATTTAGAGGAATCCTCATTAATAATACATCTTTTAGTGCCAGTGTGAACATGCAATGAATCATAAGTGGCATTGTTTTGTAAATTAATGCAGTAAAGACCATCAGACAAAGTACCATTCCCAACACAATCAGATTTATAAAATAAACTAAATGATAAATATGAAAATTTAAAGGAATATTCCAAAGGTACAAGCCTTGAAACTAAAATCAAGTTTCTAGAAAAACTTGGAACATAAAAGGTCTTTTCTAACTTCAAAACAAAACCACTAGTTAAACATAAATAGCAAGTTCCTATAGCTTCCACATGTTAGCCCATCTTGTTTCCTGATAAGATGTGTTGCTCACTTCCCATTGGCTTCCTTAGGTTTTGCAAACCCTGCAAGGAATTTGAAATGTGGATTGTTGAACCAGAATCAATCCACCATGTATTAATATTGACTTTAACCATATTAGATTCATAACAAACAAATGAGGTTGGATTACCTTTGTCTGTAAGCCATTTCTGAAATTTGGTACATTCCTTCTTCATGTGTCCATTATTTTTATAGAAGAAACACTTGGAATCTTTCTTGATACCAGCTTGGGGAGGTATTTTACCTTTTCCTTTTCTTATTGGCTTGAGATTTGCCCTTTCCTTGCGTTGCCAGCACTACACTTTCTCCTTGTTCCATCAACAGTCTCCCTTCCTGTTGAACACACATGGTCATGAGTTCATTAGTTGACCATTTTTCCTTATGTGTGTTGTAAGAGATTTTGAAGGGTCCGTATTGGTGTGGAAGGGCATTCAGAATGTAGTGCACCAGGAAGGAATCTGATATATCAACCTCAAGTTTCTTCAATTAAGCCACATTGTCCCTCATTTGCATGATGTGCTCGCGCACACCTCTCACATTAGTGAGCCTTAGGGATGAGAACTTCATGATTAGGGTGCTTGCTAGTGCCTTGTCTGAAGTGACAAATTGTTCATCAAT